>OV651827.1:13222918-13262064 GCA_927349885.1 Psylliodes chrysocephalus
GGTTACTTTATCAAGTGTTCAAAATGTGCTCCATTTTTTTGTTGACAGTACCCTAATCGATGGTAGAATGCGTCTATCACATTTCTCCATGATTGTTTTATTTATTTAAGACCTTCCAGACTACATAAAATCATAAAATATACAGGGTGATAAATTTTAAAAACCAAAGTGACTAATAATTTAAGAGAAACGGCAAATTTGGCAACATTGCAAACCTGGAATGTCCGTATCCCAAAATAGGTGTATCCCAAATTTTGTACAATTAGTATCAGCAATTTACGAGATAATTGGCCGTTTCCAGACTTTTGGGCCACTCCGTATTTTAAGTTATACAGTGCAGTAATATGAAATTATACAACAAACCATGGTTAAATTTTTTTGGAGAAATGACTGATACAATTTAATTATTGTATCACAGTTGTTTTTAGTACAATAATATTTTATAAATATGATTTTATCTTAAAATAACTTCCTAGTACCTCTGAATACCCGCCATATTTAACAAAAAAAGTTTTAATTTGGTTTGTATTTGCAGAGATTTTTACATTTTGTCAGAATTCTACTAATGAGTTGACACCATAATTAATATTTTTTTCTGAAGCTTTAATCTCAGACGGGTTAAAGAAATAGTATATACATATTATGGGTATTGCATCTGATACCAAATTATGAGTATAAATGGTGTAGAGTAAATAGCCTAAAATGGATCCTGGCGCCACTCCGTGCATTACGAGACCAGAATCTGACTTATTAGTCATGATTGATCATGTCGAATGCCTTGCTGTAATCTAATAAAACTAAGTTTTCAATTTTACCTTTATCTCGTTGTTTTAAGATGGCATCTGTGATATTAGAAAATGTTGTACCGCAACTATGTCCTGGTCTAAATCCTGATTGTGTGTTTTTTTTTTTTTTTTTTTTTTTTTTTTTTTTTTTTAATTAGTTAAATGGCTGTGGTAGGAACCAATTAGCCAGACTTTTGTATCTGTTCCACGAATACACAATATTGTTTCAAATCTACAAATACACAAATATTTGTTAGTATCTCTATTGTTAGTATTTGGTATGTGTGCTTATATAAATTTTTCTTTTTTATTTTTATTTTTTTTTTGTAGTATATTATATATTTTTTGTAATTAATTTTTTTTTTTGTATTTTTTTTTATTTTATTTTTTTTTTTTTTAATTTTTTTTTTTTTCAATGCAAGTACAAAATAATATACTAATATTGTTAGTAAATCTAATACAATTAAAATTAATTGGTAAAATTTGCCCATTTTTTGTTAGTTCATTATAAAAGGTATTTAGGCTCTCCCAGTTTAGTGGACATTCCAATAACGTATGTTCCAAATTTCCGTATTCTCCACATAAACAGTATGGATTTTCAGCAATGCCTATTTTGTATTTATAGGATGGAATTAATGCATGATCTGATCTTGCTCTGTTTATAGTTATTACAAAGTGCCTGTTGGTTACTGAATGGAACCATCTTAATCTTGGAATTTGTTTGTGATAATTTTTAAAGTTTAAACCAGTTAACGTGTTATCATATTTTTCTTGCCAATCAGTTATAATTTTTTCTTTAAATAATGATTTTAAGTCTGAATATGGGATACAGTTTGCAGATAGTACATCTCCAGACAAATGGGATGATTTAGCTAAGTTGTCTGCTATTTCGTTGCCTTTTATTCCCGAATGTCCTTTAATCCAAACCACAATTAATGTTTTATTTTGCTTTGTTATTTCAAAATTTTCTTTCAGTATATCTAGTTCTAGATGCGAGATCTGTGAGGATGTATTTAAATTTGATAGACGGTCGACAGAACTTTTACTATCTGTGAAGATGATAAATTTGTTAAATGGATTATGCCGTATATACCTCATTGCTTGCAAGATTGCATATAGTTCTAACGTGTATATTGATGCTTCTTTAGGAAAATTATATTCTTGATGATGCTTTGTTTTAGAATCATAATAAGCACAACCTACGTTGTTACTCATCTTAGACCCATCTGTAAAAATGTGGTAATATTCTGGCCACAGTTTATTGGTTTTGTTAAAATCATCGTTAGGATTAATATTCTTGGTATATATTTTATTTGAAAATAAGATATTAAGAGCTTCTGTGTAATATGGGATGGTTTTGTTTGTGTATATTATGTTTGAATATGTAGATAGTGAAGTATAACTTTCCACAAATAAAGGAGTCTTTTTAACTTGCCAGAATGAATGAGTGAGTACAAGTATGGAAAGATTATGAATGGAAGAAATGTAATGTGCTTGTTTGGAAATGGCCCTTGACATAAATATATTGCTCATAAATTGTCGCCTATATTCTAGAGGAGGTTCCGTTGCTTCAATTTCTATGATATTGATGGGAGTTGACTTCAGGTATCCTAGACAAATTCTAAGACTTTTGTTTTTTTGTATTTCTATTTTCTGTAAGTGAACATCTGCTGCTGATCCGTAAAGATGACTGCCGTAATCTAGGATTGATCTTATCATAGTTTTATAAAATAATAGAGCGATATTTGGGTCAGCTCCCCATTTTGTAAAACAGAAGGCTTTTAATATGTTAATTGAATTCTCGGACTTTCTTATAACTTGTTGTATACAATCTTTCCATAGCAACTTTCGATCTAAATATAGGCCTAGATATTTTACAGTATTTTTAATTGTGAAATTATAAAGCCCTAACTCCATTTGTCCTTGAGGAATATATCTGTTTCTTGAAAATATGCAGACTTCTGATTTTTGTTCCGAGAGTGTAAGATTATTTGCATTTAGCCAATTGTGGACATTAAGTAAAGTGGAGTTAAGATTTTCTTTAGATTTGGGAATAGTTTTATCACTGGAGTAAAAAACTATATCATCAGCAAATTGGATAATTTTTGTATTTTCTAAGCAACTTTCTATGTCCATTGTATACAGTATATATAGCAATGGGCTTAATATACTCCCTTGTGGGAGTCCGAGATGTGTGTAACGAGGAGTTGAGAGTACTTGATTTATCTTTAAGTAGGTTAGTCTGTTTGAATATAAGGATGTTATCAGAGAGGAGATTTGTGTTGGGATGCCAATGGAAATTAGCTTTAAGAATAGAGTTTCAAGAATAACGTTGTCAAAGGCTGAGCTTATATCTACAAATGATGCTATTGTAGTTGATTTTTGAGTAAATCCTATAAGTACGTCAGCTACTAATTATGTTAAAGCTTCTAAGGTAGATTTAGATTTCCTAAACCCATATTGTGACTCCGGTAAAATATTTTCTCTCTCCAGCCAATGCTCAAGTCTATTTTTAATGAGTCTTTCAAATGTTTTGAACATGCATGATGCTAGGGAAATTGGTCGATAGGAGTTTGGATTATCTGGTTTTTTACTTGGTTTTAATATAGGTAAAACGATATATTCTTTCCAAGTTTCTGGTATTGCGCTATGGCCCATCCAAACAGAGTTATATATATGTAGAAGACATATTTTTTGGTCTTTTGGTAAATTCGATCATTGAATAAGAGATATTGTCTTTTCCAGGCGAAGTATTGTTATTTTGCTTTAGTGCTCGCTCGAACTCCCACATTTCAAAGGGTTTTAATAAGTTTAAATTATTTCTGGGAACGCTAGTCATCAGGTCTTGACAAAGATGTGGGTGATTTGGTACTCATGGTGGTGAAATCTGTGAGTGGAATACTTCAATCCAATCTGCATTAAGGTCTATTGGCAATTTGTTGCATTTCTTTCTATTCTTAAATGAATTGATTTTATTCCAAACTTCTTTGATAGGGGTGATTTGACTTAGGCTTTCGCAGTATTTTATCCATTGTTGTTTCTTAGTCTGTTTGAAAGTTTTCTTAGCTACAGCGTCGAGTTTTTTATATTCTATAAGATTTTGAACATTTGGATTTGCTTTGTAGGTTAGGAAGGCTTGTTTTCGTCTTTTTGCAGCTGTGTCACAATTCTTATCCCACCATTGTTTTGGATAATGATTTCTGCATGAGTTAGAATTCGTTGATTTTTTTGGAATTGAAATTTCAGCTGCCTTATTTATATTATTTATTAAATTAGTATATTGTCTTTCAGGGGTTTTCTGAAGCAAAATTGTGGAATATAAGTTCCAATCAGCTTGTTTAAGGGACCATATATTATGCTTTATCTCAATAGGGTTTGTGTATTTATGACTGGTATCAAATGTGTAGGTTATAGGAAGGTGATTGGAGCCATGAGGATCCTCAATTATTTTCCAACTAAGGTACTGGATGATGTCTTGGGTGCACATGGTTAAATCTATAGCACTTTTCCTACCGCTATTTACTAGGGTTGGAGAGCCGTCATTGAGTAAAATTAGATTACATTGATGTAAAGCTTCTAGTAATTTAATACCGTATGTGTCATTGTGTTCACATCCCCAAGATATATGATGTGCATTAAAATCACCTGCTATTATAAAAGGTTTTGGCAAACTATTAAAAAGATTTATCCATTCACGTGGTTCTATTCGAGTCCTAGGTTTAATATATATTGAAATTATATAAACATGTTTCTGGTTTGGTAACAGTTTCATGGATATACAAGAGAGTGTAATATTTAGAGGGTTTTGTATAATTATTTCTTTAAATAAAAGATTATGTTTTATTAGTATCGCTACTCCGCCGTAGCCATCGTTTCTATCTGATCTTATAATATTATATCCTTTAAAATTGTAATATTTCCCCGGTTTAAACCAGGTCTCGGATAGAAGTGCAAATAAAATTTTATTTTCATGAAGAAGGTACTCCAAATTTTCTTTGTTCGAAACTGCTGATCGACAGTTCCATTGCAAAATGTTATATTCTTTTAGGTTTGCGAACATGATGACACATTTGACATATTTATATTTAATTGTTTACTAATTAGGCTTTCTAAATCTGTTTTGGATACATTAAAATTATTTGTTTCTCTAAGCGTATTTATTATAACTGTAACTAATTCTAACACTGTTTCAACGGCATTAAAGCCTAAGTTTTCTTGGTGTATTTGTAGATTTGATGTGTTTAAATTTTGACTGTATGTTGAATTATGAAATATTGCCCCTTTTGGGCCTGGTGCTCTAGGATGAGAGATTAGTTCGCGGTGTTCAATTGTTACAAGGTCTGGGCTATTTATCCTCTGCCTTTTGTTAGTTTTTGGTAAATTATTTATAGTCAGTGTTTCCTTTTTTGTTTCTCCTGTATACTGGTTAGTATATTGATATTGTTGTTGACGCGGAATAGTAGGATGGAGTACTGGAAAGTCTGATTGAGAGGAGTTATTATTTGCATAAAGGGGGTTAGTAGGTTGAGGTAAAAAGTGAGTATTTGCATGGTTATTAGGTGAATTTGTATTTTTGGCAGCTACGTTAGCATAAGAATTTTTTGGAATTTGTGTATTGGCATCATGATAATTTAAATTGTTTACTGACATTGATTCTTTTATTAATTTTTGACGTTTAAATTCTGGACAAGCATTTAGGTTAGTTGTTGAATGATCTCCATTACAACTAAAGCATTTGGGAGTTGTATCTGATGCCTGACAATCTTTTGTATTGTGAGACTCTTGGCATTTGCTGCATCTAGGGTGACTTTTGCACTGACTACCTAAGTGGCCGTATCGCAAACAATTAAAACATAATAATACTTTCTGGTAATATGGTTCTACCTCTTTTAATACTTTATTTATGGTAATATATTTTGGCAATATCTGCGTCTTAAAACTAACTACACACGACTTGGTTGGGATATATTCAATTTTACCATCAGTAGTTACTTTTCTATTTATTCTAGTGACATTATTTACTTCGAATGGAGAATCATACCTTCTTATTTTATTTTTTATGTATTCGACAGTAAATTCAGTTGAAATATCGCGTATCACTCCTTGTCTCATCAAAATAAACTTGGGTACATATACATCTAAATTATTATCTATAAACACTTTTACGTTTTTATTATTAATAAGATAATTAGCATTTTTATAATCTTTCATTTTAATTCTAATTCTATTCCTACCTATTGTATCAATACTTAATATTTTATTATCCAATTCTGGAAAATTTGTTAAAATAATATCTCCAATTTTTAATGAATTTAGCCTACCTTTAAAATCCTTGCAGTTGTTCTCCACGTATATGTGAAATGGCCCGTGGTCAGACGGCCCATACAAAATTTCTTGCCTTTGTTTATTATCTTTATCGGTAATGATGGCTTTTTGTGTATTTTGTAAATTAGAATCTGCATTGTTTTTACTTACGTTCGGATTATTATTATCTGGGAGGTTACCTGTGGGGTTCGTGAAATCCATGTTTGCATCTTCATCATCAATAGAAATAGGGGACGAAATATTGGGGTCGGGGGGTTTCCCCCCTCCGAGAACACTCATAGATATTTAAATTATTAAATTAAACTAAACTAATTATTTTATGAAATTGATTTATGCCGGTAAAGACTCGAGAGCACCAATTGTAGACAACCGATTCGTACGAGAACCTGCACTGAACTGATTGTGTGTGTTAACGTATGTCATATTTGTTTAAATGCTCACGTATTTGTTGCTCGACAACTCTTTTTAAAACTTAAGAAATAGTTGGTAGAATGGTCAAAGGACGTAAATCAAATATAATACTTACTAAAGGTTTCGTTTTTTGGGATTAGCCTTCCTTCCATGATTCAGGAAAAACTGATTTTATTAAAAAGTAGTTAATTATATGTATATAATGTGTATACCGGGTGTTCAAATTAAAGTGTTACAGTTAAATACCGTCGAAAATATGCATTTTAGAAAAAAAGTTTCAGATAAAAGTTTTATAGTTTTTTGGGGGAAACATTTTGGCTAAATTCATTTTTTTATAGCTGACCATAATATGGCCATATCGAGGTGGACTTTGTTTTTTTAAATGGGAATCCCATGTTTTTTTTCATATTCTTAAAGTACATAAACAAATAAGAAACTTTTGATGAAAATATTTTTTTTATTGGACTTTTACTTTTTGAGTAACAGCTACTTGAAAATTTTTTTGCTAGGCGAAAAAAAAGTTGACCATATTATGGTTAGCTATAAAAAACGATTTTAAGGTGAAGGGGGAGAAAAAGTCCTTTATATCTCACAAGGAAAGTCAATGTTTAATTATTTAACAAAACATTGAGTGCGACCGGTTTCGAAGTGTCATCACTTCATCTTCAGGCTCGCCTAGTGGAAATGAGAATATGTGGTGTAAGGTGTGTTAACTTGGAGCAAACGATATATAAAATAGTAAAAAAGAGAAAACTCACCATACTCTCCATCCACTAGGGAATACTACAAAACAAGTTTCATCAAATGTGGGGTGAAATAAATTGTAAAATGAACAAAGTTTACAAGTAATAAAAAGTTAAAAATATTTGAAAAAACAAATATTAGTCAATTGAAATAGTAAAAATTTAAAATATTCAAGACCATACAAAACAAATCACATACATTAAACAGATTAAAAGATAAGGCTTATTTTAAACAACCTTGTTGTTTTTTCAAAAAACTAACATTTTTGAAAGGAGACCTGTCAAGTTAAGGCCTCTACAGGTGGTGGCAAGTATTAACAAAAAAATTCTTGGGTAAACCCATGACAGGGTATAGGTAATAAGATGTAAACCATGAGTGAAGAAATATTTATTATTTATTATATAAGATTTGGGCCATGAACCAATCACCAAGTGTATGTGATGTTGTAGGAAGAAGAAAGAAGAAGAAATGACTGGGTTAACTGTTGTGAAGCAACTGAAGAATAAAAGAAGAAAATGACGGATGTGAATATCACACAATCTAACCTAATCTTTAAACATGCTCGTTGGTTTCTTGTGGGAAAAAAATTACTTACTGAAATGTACCCCTTGCAAGAAAATATGTGAATAGAAATAAAGGGGGAGGTTAAAAAGGAAGTTAGAGCGATAAATTTAGATTAATGTTGAGAAAACAGGAGGAGTTTCTGACATTATCTGGGCATTTAAGCAACCAACAGGATTTAATTTTAAATTTCTCAATATCTCGAGGCTTTCGAAGCTATTAAGAGTAAATCTATGGTAGGAACTATGTAGGATTTCGAAACCTTCAGTTGAATCGAAGTCGTGATTTGAGTCCGGTAGGTGGTTGGCAAAATGTGAAAAACCTGTTGTATTTTGGTTAAGACAACGCAAATGTTCTTTTAAACGGATCTTGAAATTTCGAAATGTGCGTCCCACATAGAAAGAATGGCAAGATTTACAAGTTAATTTATAAATTCCAGATAAGTCAAAGGGATCTAATTTATCTTTATTATGAATAAATAACTTATGTAATGAGGAGAGGGTTCTGAAAGATACTTTAAAGTGGTCTTTAAGTAAGCTTGCCACTTTATAGGATGCTTTTCCAATAAAGGTAAGAGAAATGTATTTCTTACTGGTGGTTAGTTCATGTACCATATTAGGATTGTTAATATAAACTAAGTTTTGTTGAATTTTATTTTGTTTATGTGTTAGCATTTTATCAATAATATCTAGTTCAAAGTTGTGATCTATAGCAATAGTTTTAATTATATTTAGTTCCTTATTAAAGTTTTCCGTAGACAGAGGAACGTTTAATAGCCTCTCTAAGTAGCAATTAAAGGCAGCCAATTTATGTGTTGCTGGATGGTTAGAGGTATTGTCTATAACTGTGCCTGTATGTGTTGGCTTTCTATAGATGTCAAAGTTGAACTTGTTATTATTGTGTGAGATTTTAAGATCTAAGAAGTTAATAGATTTGTTTATTTCAATTTCTAACGTAAATTTAATATTAGAATGTAAGTCATTAATATAAGTCAAGAAGTCATTTAATGAGTCTAAGTTACCTGACCACAAAATCAAAATATCATCAACATATCTATAATAGAATTTCACATTTGAGTGGAAAGGGTTGTTTTTAAGGATTTTTTCTTTTTCAAAATTGTGCATAAATATGTCTGCTAATATTGGGCTAAGTGGAGATCCCATATAAAGTCCATTTGTTTGTGAAAAAATTTCATTGTTGAATGAAAAAAAGTTTTGTTCTAAACAAACCTTGAGAAGGTTCAAAAGTTCTACTAGTTCAATATCAGACATATTCGAACTTGACAAATGTGATTCAACAAAACCTAGAACCTCTGGTATAGGAATCAAAGAATCTGTATCATTAATGTGAACATTTTTGATGTTGTTTACAAGTTGTACACTATTTTTGACTGTATGTGTAAAGTGATCTTTATAATGGATTTTGAGTATGTCATTCAACCACTTTGATGTATACCTCAACTCACACATGGCTACCCCCCTTGTCAAATATAAAAAACGATTTTAGCCAAACATTTTTCTTCACAAAACTATAAAACTCGTCTAAAACATTTTTTTTATAAAAGGCGGTATATAGCTTTAACGCTTTAATTTGAACACCCGGTATATGTATATATGTATATAATTATATTGTCAATTTTTAAACCCAAAAATTGATGACAGTGGCACTCACCTTGTGCCGCACTTTTTCCAAGATGTTTGTTAAAAAAAAATAGGTTTTATAATGAATATCAAGTGCAACACACTGCGGTTATTAGTCTACCGAGCTAAGGTGAATTCTGTAATATATTTATATTTTGAATACCTACAGTAAAAATGTTGAGCGCCACATGTAACTTTAACAAAACAATATCCAACTATAAAACAAAATCTTACCAGGTGGCCAAACAAAATTATTAAAATTATAGAATATATCAAAAGTTTAATATTGACCTATATTCAAATAAACAGAAAATTTATATACCAAAAATAATCAATTTATTTTGTCATTTAATACGTAAATCAATTTATTTTAAACTTGTGAATCTTTTCTTGTTTGTCTATAGTGTCTATACCATAGATTAATATGGGGGCGGGACCGCCCCCTGTGGGCGCTGGAACTTTTTACGGTGGCGGTAGCGGATCCAGAGACAAATGGGCGCGTTAAGGCAATCAAGAAGGGGGTTGCCTACCCTATCACTTTCAAAATATAAAAATATTTATTCTTCAATAATAAAAAATAAGTTTATGAAATATAGGTAATATTTCAAATAAATCTTCTAGAAATATTTAACAAAAAAATGTTCTTAAAATATAATTTCATTTTTGTCAGTTTAAGTAGACTTGCATTTCCTGAATAAAAATATATAATATTTTAATTATTTAGTGACTTATTGCACTATGAAAGCGTTTTACATAGATGGCTATAAAAATAATGTTTCCCACTTGTGTTTATTAAAAGTTGTCAATTAATTGCTTGTAATGTTATACTGAGGTGGAAAAAGTTTAGGTAAAACAACAGAGCTCAAGTATGAAACTGTTTTTTTATGTTCACAAGAATAATGAAAATAAGTAGTAGCAAAATATAATCAAAAACCCTGTATGTGGCCATACTTTAAAATGCGCCCACAGGAAATTTAAATGACCAGATGTTTCTTGAGAAACACTCATAAGGTGAGTTTATTAATTTTAGAATCTGATCAGAAGTTGATCAATGAGTAATTTAGTGCTAACCTAACTTAACTAAGGTTAAAATAATAAAAATTAAAGTTCTACTCGCTAGTATATCTTAGGGTCTGATAACTTAATAACACTAAACCACACAATGCTGTGCTTTGTTATTAACACAATCACTTGACTAACTCAAAAAAATTCACTCTTTTTAGTCTTCTTGTTAGGTTTGTGTTGTCAAAAGCTGGATCGCCTCAACGTTCACATGTTGGTGGAACCGTTCCTCGTGACTCCTAGCGAATCTGGTGATAGTCGGGCCAGCAATGTCCATCTAGAGGTCTTGATAAAGGGCACTCTTTCTTATGTACCAAAGAGCATCAAGAATATTATGGACTTTGTTATGGAATCTCTGGATTACTAGAATATTACTGTTGCTCTTCTCTGTTCTCTTGCTGTTCTCTCTAGCGGAACTGGGAGTGGGTGATTACTTTGTAATCTGGTAAAAATACTATTGTTTTGATGTTGGGTCGGACGCCAGGTAGATCTTTAATATTGAGCCTTTTTAAATCCAGAAAATTCCTACTTTGAATCTACCAAATAAATAGGAAATAAGAAGACAACCTTAACGCAGATCTTATTTATTTACAAATTGAAAAAAACACTTCGTCCTTCCCCTTACCCCAAGTTAATGGCCCTCACAATCCCTGTATAAATCATGTAATTCGTATCAATAAATGAATACACTGTCCTACTTACATTTTATGTATAGGCCTGTATTAACTCCAAAATCATAAACAATATATGTAATGCCTTAGCAGTTACAGAAACTAAACAGGGTTGGTTCAATGAACCCCAGTAAAATTAACAGTTAACTCTACACTGCCTAATGTATCAGATTCGATACAACCATATTTTTACCGGCATATTCGTCACACATGTTATTTTTGGCTGTACTGCGCACCGTATCAGTTTAGCTACAACCTTACTGAATGAGTCTATACAGTCGAAAATTCAGTATGCAGCGATTTGCACCGGCTATTTTGTTTAGTTGTGTTCGGTTGCACGTGACTATGCAAATCAGTCCGCCTTTTTAATTCGATATTTCTTTAGTTTATCGATTTTAGAAATATTTTTGCAGGCTTTTTCTATTGTAAAGGTAAGTACTTTTTGGTTTCTTCTATTTATTTATAAGTTTCGTTGTTGTAAAACAGTAAATTCTGTAATAAAATTAGGTCGTATCATATTGGCTACATCGTGTAAACTCCAGTAAAAATTTCATTATATTTGCTACGATGCTTTAGTTCAATTTCAAAGATTTTTTTTTACTTTTTAGATGGTAAATCGACTAAAATGGACAAGACCACTTACTGAAAAGAAGTTAGAGGATCCTGTAGCCCGTTGTGTAGCCCACTTATCCGAGAGTGAGGATGATTTTGAAATAAATTCAGATGATGGTCTGGATGACTTTGCTCCTGATTAAATTGAGTCTGCTTCTGATCAAATTGAGCCTGTAGAAATAGAAAAACTACTACTGCAGTTTGAAGATGGTACTTTAGTTTTTACTGATGGAGATATTGAGCAGGAAAACCAAGTAACCAAATCAAACTCCAGAGAAACCACAACAGGAGGCAGGTAATTTGAAAAGAAAATGTCCAGTCTCTTTTATGGCGTAAGCAAAATCTTGTTTCGAGTGAAGAGGCTTTATTATTTCGAGTAAACTCAACATTGCCTTCATAAATAAAGGAACTTGAAACACCATTTCAGTTCTTCAAATATTTTTTTGATGACAATTTATTTCAAAAAATTTCAGATGAATCAAACCTTTACTCTATCCAAAAATATCCTAATAAAGCAGCCACATTATCTGCAGCTGATATAAAACAGTTTTTTGGGAGCTGCATGTACATGTCAGTTGTTCACATGCCCAACGTAACGAAGCTACTGGTCAACAAAACTAGGCTTTCCTCAAATCAAAGAGACTATGAGTCAAAATCGCTTTGGATTTATTCGAAAACATCTGAACTTCAACGATAATGACAAGATATTGCCCCGAGAAAGTCCAGACCATGATAAGTTGTATAAACTTAGACCTGTTATAGATGCTCTAAATGCCAGATTTTAGTCAGTACCTTTGAATAAATGTCTTTCTGTAGACGAGCAACTTTGTGCTACTAAAGCACGCCATCATTTAAAACAATATCTTCCTGCCAAACCACACAAGTAAAGTGATAAATTGTATGTGTTATGCGGAAGTGACGGCTTCTCGTATAATTTTGAAATATATACTGGCAACTAAAATAATTCAAAATTTCGATTAGATAGCCAGCCCGATTTAGGTTCTAGTTCCAACATCGTTATGCAGAATTGTTCCTCAACAATTGTCCCAGCTTGGTTCCAGAATATGGAAGGGGTGGATGCCATGGACAGATTTATTTGAAGATACAAAATTGGGCTAAGATCAAAAAAATGGTACCTAAGACTTTTTTACCACCTAATCGACATGAATCTTGTCAACACATGGCTGCTTTATAGTGGGGCACAAAATGAAACAGAGAAGTTGATGTCTCAGGTTCATGTTCGTCTCGAAATGATAGAGTGATAAATTGTATGTGTTATGCGGAAGTGACGGCTTCTCGTATAATTTTGAAATATATACTGGCAACGAAAATAATTCAAAATTTCGATTAGATAGCGAGCCCGATTTAGGTTCTAGTGCCAACATCGTTATGCAGAATTGTTCCTCAACTATTGTCCCAGCTTGGTTCCAGAATATGGAAGGGGTGGATGCCATGGACAGATTTATTGTAAGATACAAAATTGGGCTAAGATCAAAAAAATGGTACCTAAGACTTTTTTACCACCTAATTGACATGACGCTTGTCAACACATGGCTGCTTTATAGTCGGGCACAAAACGAAACAAAGAAGTTGATGTCTCAGGTTCATGTTCGTCTCGAAATGCTAGAGTGCCTTTGTAATGCTGACAATAGTAGTAGAAAGCGAGGCAGGCTTTCCAAGGAATTAGTTGAATCAATGCTGACAGAAAAGAGAAAAAAATCTACAGTCTTCTCTCATGTACCACCCAAAGACATTCGAGGAGATTCGGTGGATCATTGGCCAATATACGATCAAACAAGACAGAGATGTAAATTTCCCTCGTATTCTTCATTTTCTCATGTTAAATGCTCTAAATGCGGAGTACATCTATGTTTAAAAAAAACCAACAATAATTGCTTTGTCTCATTTCATAATCAGTAACATGTTTAATACTTTAATGCTTAATGTATCAGATTTGATACGACTATTTTTTGTCAAAATAAACAAAAATTTTGATCCTAATTTTTTAAAATTATTTTTCCCTACATCCTTGAAGAGAAACAAGCCTAAAAAACATTTTTTTGTTTAATTTTAAAAAATTGAGAAATACCTTACGGTCATTAGCGTTGGATCCAAGGCGAAAGACGTAGCAGGCGCAATCAAAAGAAAAGTTAACCATACCTAGTCATAAAAATCGTTAAGTATAAATAGATTTAAATACCCAGAGACTTATAATCTAAAATATTACTATTAATAAACATCAATTTTAATAAACATCATCTTAAAGTAAATTACCCAATCCCCTTAATATTGTATTATATGAACTATACTAAAATTTAATAAACGTCATGGGCCCTTAATAGTACATGAGCTAGCATATCAATATCAATTTAACATTTTATAAAATATACATATACATCTACCTCTCAGACGTAGGCTAAATGTACCCCAAATAACATACCCAAAGTAATAAAAATAAAATCTGAATCCACAGTCCGTGATGTCGACAGGCAAAAGGTGCAACCTGTGGCACTGTAGTCGTATGATTCCAAATCTCTGTAATTACAGCAATTTCCAGTCGAAACGCTGGAGCTGGTTCCAAACACCGAATACAAGTACTGGGTCCGAACACTGGGCCTGTTGAAGTCGATGCTTTATATTTGTCTTTCGTAGTGGACTGTATCTTATACCCAGATGCAATAAAACACCGCTTCAATTTTACCTTCTATATTGGTCAAACATGAAGAACAGAATTATTGGAATGTCTATTTTGAGTGATTAACGGATTTCAAATTATATTTTTTTTTGTTTCGTTTCCCTAGTATTTTCGACATAGGCGTATCAAAAGATAGGTTTTGCAGTGCTCTACAACATCCTCCCCCCGCTGAAAGTGAACATCTTCAGCAGTTCTTTAGGAAATTGGCAATGGACATAATTTTGAGATAGATCTGTCAAAAATACCTGATTTAGTGCGAACAGTGGCAACTCTAACTTTGTTATCGCTACCTGTATAAACCTTAACAATTCTCGCTAACTTCCATTCTAACGGTGGAAGTTTATCATCTTTTATTAAAACTAAACTGCCTATTTCTAAATTATTTTTCGAAGCATACCATTTTGGACGATTTTGTAGTCTATTTAAATATTCTGTAGACCATCTTTTCCAAAATGACTGCTTGAGTTTATTTATTTGTTCCCAATAAGTAAGTCTATTGTCAAAAAAATTTTGAATATCTTTTTCCGCGAAGGTGCCCATTGGTTCGCCGATTAAAAAATGATTGGGTGTTAGACAATTAAGATCCATTGGGTCTGACGAAACCGGTGTAATGGGTCTTGAATTTAAGACGGCCTCAATCTCGCATAATAACGTAACAAATTGTTCATAAGTCAGTATAGATTTCCCTATTGTTCGATTGAGATGATATTTCGTAGATTTTATTCCCGTTTCCCATAAACCTCCCCAATGAGGACTATTTGCTGGTATAAATTTCCACGAAATTTCCTTTCGTGCTGTGTAATCATATACTAAATCCTTATTATTTTTAAAAAACTCGTGAATTTCTTTAAGTTTATTGTTCGCCCCCTGAAAATTAGTTGCGTTATCGCTATAAATAATTTTAGGACAACCTCGTCGTGCTATAAATCGCTTCAACGTATTAAGAAAATTCTCTGAACTCAAATCGGAAACCAGTTCTAAATGTATTGCTCGAGTAACAAAGCAAACAAATAATGAAATGTATGACTTGCGAGTTACTGATTTTCTTAATCTCGATTCCTTAACAAAAAATGGACCCCCAAAATCAACACCTATTTTTGAAAAAGGACGACACACCAAAGTTCTATCTTTTGGAAGGGGTGCCATTAGTTGATTTGAACCAGCAGCCTTAAACCTGTGACAGGTTACGCAATTTTTCAGTTCCTTTTTTACCTGTTGTAATCCATGAATTGGCCAAAATTTTAACCTTAAATTAGCTAAAGTGTTTTGTGGCCCTGCATGAAATAAATTCAAATGTTCTTGCCTTATTAGCAATTTTGTTATATGTGCATTTGATGGCAATATAATGGGATGTTTTTGAGAAAAACTCAAATCTGAATAATCTAATCTCCCTCCTACCCTCAGTATAAAATCATCATCTAAAAATTGAGCTAACTGCACTAAACGGGAAGAACCTTTAATTTGCTTTTTTAATTTTAAACATTCTAGTTCTTCCATAAAATAGTAACCTTGAACTAGCCTTAAAATCATTATTTCAGATCGATTTAATTCAAACAATGATAGACAACCTTTTAGTTTTTCTCTAACTCCTTTTGCATTATGTACAAATCTTAAACAAAAAGCTATAACACGCTGCAATCTCAGAAATTTTGAAAACCTTGAGAACAATTCCAGTGATTCTTGAAACCGCTCTAGATTAACATGTGTAACAACTCTTTGTTCTGGTATTGGCTTCTCTATAGCTAAAGATGCCCTATTTTCTTCTGGCATAACAAGCTCATGTAGTATATTTGGCCCATGCCACCATCCTTCACACTCAAATAATAACCTTGGATCTAGCCCTCTACTAACAAAATCGGCTGGGTTGCTTTCCGAAGCAATATATCGCCATTCTGTATTACATGCTAGTTCTTGAATTTCAGATACCCTATTTGCAATAAATGTAGTCCACCTAGTAGGAGCACTATTTAACCAAGCTAACACTATTTTAGAATCTGTCCATAAAATCACTTTAACAAATGTTAGTGGTAATATTGATGAAAGCCTATGATATAACCTTGCCATTAACATGAATCCACATAGTTCCAACCTTGGTAAAGAAATTGTTTTTAGAGGTGCTACCCTTGACTTAGAACAGATCAACCTACAAGAAATGAAACTACCTGAATAAAAGACTCTTAAATAAAAACAACACCCATATGCAACAGTTGATGCATCCGAAAAGCCATGCAATTCAAAAGATACTGACAATTTATTTAGTAGCAGTGGTCTCCAAATTCTAAGTTTTGAAAGTTCCTGAATGTTTTTTACATATACTCCCCATTCCTGAACCAAATCTTCAGGAAGCTCCTGATCCCATTTAAGTTTTCGAACCCAAATTTTTTGCATTAAAACCTTTGCTTTAATCATGATTGGTCCTATTAGGCCAAGAGGATCAAATAAACTAGCTATCATAGCAAGCACCATTCGTTTTGTAAAAATCACGCCTTTTTCTTTAAATACTGCTGGAATAACTACCCCGAAATGATCCGTTTTGGAATCCCAAGATATACCTAATATTTTGTTTAATTTTTCTTCTGTTGAAGAAGTTTCCTTGCTCTCCACTTTTTCATCAACCAATTCTTTACAGTTAGAAACCCATTTATGTAACTCGAAACCACCTGACCTCAAAAGTGCAATAAGTTCTTCCTTTAACACCTTACATTCCTTAATCGAACTTGTACCCCCCAGAATATCGTCCATGTAACACTGTTCCTGTAGTATTTTAGAAGCCAGCGGATACTTAGCAGAATTTATGAGCCCTAATTCAGAAACACATTTTGTAGCGAGATAAGGTGCACAATTCGTACCATAAGTGACCGTCTCTAGTTGAATACACTTTAACTGCTCCTTAGGATTTTCTCTCCATATGATATTCAGTAAGTGTTGATGTTGCTTTGAGACCCTAATTTGCCTATACATTTTTACTATATCCGCTATTATTACTATTTGAAATAATCTAAACCTGCAAACTATATCAAATAACTCCGGTTGTACTGTTGGACCTTTAAACATTACATCATTCAGCGACAACCCTGAAGTAGTTTTAGCTGATGCATCAAACACCACCCTCAGTTTCGTCGAAATACTCTCCTCTCTGATCACGCAATGATGAGGCAAAAAATATTTGATTAAATTCTCTTTAGTTTTTAATTCTAATGGAACATACGACCCATGACCTAAACTGATGTATTCATCAATAAAATTTTTGTAACGACTAAATAATGTCTCATCCTTGTGTAATCTGTTTTCCAACGTTATAAACCTTCTTTTAGCCGAACGAAATGAATCTCCTAAGTTTAACTCAAAAATTTCAGTTTTTAAAGGTAAATTTACTATGAATCTTCTGTCGTTTTGTAAAAGTTTGCTTCACATAATTTATCGTCCCGTGTCAGTATTTTTGTATTTGATAGTTCTTCTATCTGCCAAAACCTAGGTAATAGTTCCTCAATGTTTAATTTTGTAAACATTACTATGCTTAAATTTGCAAATAAACCTTCCTTAGTTGGTACTGTACCTCCTATAATCCAACCGAGTTTACTATTTATTAAAGTCGGTAGATCTGTACCCAGTTTAATTATCCCCGACTCTATTAAATCATAATACAAGTCTGCTCCTATAAGCATATCAACCTTTCCTGGTAAATGAAATTCATTGTCAGCTAACTCTATATTTTCTGGAATTTTTAACTTAGATAAGTCCACCCTTACTTGTGGTAAATAACAAGTAATTTTGGGAACGATTCCACAATTTAATGTATACCTTTCTGACCTTTTTGATTCTACCATAACCGTTATTACTTGAGTAATATGAGTAGGATTTTGAGAAATTCCCGAAATTTGTAAGTTAGATTCAAATACTTTATCATTCAGCTTATTTACCATATCCTTCGTAATAAAACTAGTTTGAGATGCAGAGTCTAACAAAGCTCTGGCATTTACTACCTTACCTTGATTAGAAATTAACCTAACCTTAGCTGTAGCCAATAATATTTGCTGATTCCTAACAAAAGATTTTGAACTACTGCCTGGATCTGTATTAATAAAAGAAAGAGATTCATGATTTAAAGAGCACCCTTGACCTTGATTGTGATGAATTCCTTCACCTGTAGTGGATTTGCCCTGACCTTCCTGAGCTCTAGAATGCCCTGCATTCTCAGTAACACCCGGTTGATTCAAAAAATGTTGAGCATGCGTTATATTACCCTCATTGCGCTTATTTAACCTAGGACCCTGGCTAGAAGAATTTCCTGTACCTGTAAAATTCTCCTTGCCCCTTGCTTGCTCAAAATTTCTATCATGTATTAGGGTATGATGTTTCCCCCCACACATTTTGCACTTACTTGCAATGCATTGGTTAACATTGTGGTTATCTTTCAAACAATTAAAACATAACTTATTTTTTAATATAAATTCACGTTTTATTTGAAGAGATAGACCTTCAAATGTATCACATTTATTCAGATAGTGTAAACCCTTGCAATAGATGCATTTTTGTCGGTCTGTTGAATTTAAATTAGTGGTTTGGGCATGTGAAACAAAATTAGAGTTGTTTTTCTTCGTTTGATCAGAAGTTAAGTTATTTAAATTAAATTGTATGTATGAATTTTCCCAAGCAATAATACGTTTTTCCAGAAAACTTAGAAATTCTTGGATACTAGGTAAAGTTTCATCATTTCCATCCTGCCTTTGCAGTTCATATTGACTTCGCAACCCTTTGTCAACCTTTGATGACATGATACACACTAATAATAAATCCCAAGATTGTACATCTATCTCTAAAGCTTCTAAAGCATGTAAATGTTGTTTAATTTTTGCTACAAATTCTTTTAGACCCGTCTGACCTTTTCCTACATTTAACTCTAGAAGTTCCCTAATATGATACTTTAAAACTGGCTCTCGTCTGTTATATTTACTTTTTAATAGATCCATTGCTCTATCATAATTTGCGTCAGTTATTTTTAATTCACTTATAACCGACAGAGGTTCTCCTTTTAATGATCCTTTTAAATATAAAAATTTTTGAGATTTAGCTAATGTTGTATCATTGTCTATCCCTGACACAAAAAGATCTAAAAATGTTCTCCATTCCCCATAATTTCCCTCAAAAGTTGGTATGTTGATGCTGGGTAGTTTGACATTTCGATTGACAGGGGCCTGCGAAAACCCACCTTGTGATAGCCCTGAACGAGGAGACAAATTATTTTCGTTAGATGCCAAATGAGCTTGATTACTTTCAATTGATTGAATTAACGTTTTTAGTTTACTATGTAAACTGATATATTTGTTTTCCATAAACTCGCGTTCATTATCAAATTCATTTTGTAAATTAATGTCAACCTCTTTATAGTTATCTTCAAGCTCATCTTGTATCCCATTGAATTCCTCATATGCTTTTACTAATAAATTTTGCCTTACTTCAAGCTCATTTAAATTTTCAATATCTACAACCCTTCCCAAATATGTTTCTATTCTTGTTATTTTTCCTTTTGCCCTAGCCCGTTTTCTTTTAATTAAATCAATTTGTTCTGCCATTAATCTCTCAAAATTCACAAATTAACTTTACAAATGGTTAAAAAAAGAAACAATATAACTATAAATGAAACTAATATAACTTGAGAAAAGAAACTCTTCTATGTTGTAGCTGTTTCCCAACTGATTTTTCTATACTTTAATAGAAAAATGTAGTTTTACTCCGTCAATTTCAACTACTGGTCGCATGGATTTTCCCGTTTCCTCTGTTATTGATTTAACCAGTTAGAATACCTTCTCCTTCCTTGAAATAACCTTTACAATCCTTTTTGTTCTTCAAGAGGGCCCAAGAACCCTAAAATATACAATCCTTTTTCAGAATGGTGTAATTTGATCCCACTTATTTATCTCTTAATTCAAGACAATAAAAAGTAAAAGTGAAATCTTGAGCCACCCAGAGGGTTGAAATTAGTGCCTGCCAGAGCAAGGACTATTCAAGCAAATCAACAAAAGTACCTAATTAAAATTTAATTAGCAAAATTCAATACAGCAAAAACTGTACCCCACATTTAACCCCCTAATTTACCATCTGAAAGAATTTCCATTATTAACAATTAGCAATATTTACAAGGGAAATTATACTATAAAAAAAGAAAAACCTACCTCTTATCCCAGAGGGTGTAACTTCAATTAAAACGTAAGAAATCTGCTAAAACCTTCTTAAAATCAGTGTGCCCTTCAATATACGGTCTACACTACGATAGGCCTTCAATATGAGACTGCTAATACATCTACCAATGGGCGGAACTTCAAATCCAATTCTCCTAGAACACGAGTTAAGAAAGTCGGTACTTTATAATCGCCAAAATAACGAGCTCAAATCCACGTTAACACGATTCAATTTTACCATTAGTGCTTCTTATATTAATAAGATAATTTTCTAACACTCTCGACATGGGATGATTCCATAAAATCACAAAAACTACCATTATTTCTTCTTAGAAAAAGGACACGTGTCGCTTCGTTTTTCTCCAACACGAAGACGAAACCTCTATCGCACAGAATCACCGTACATAAAACCTCTTTCAGCCATATATCACTCTCGAACAAACACGATTCACGAATGGCACTCCAGTGTGTCGCCAATAAGTTTTTACGATTTCTAAAATAAAACTACCTGTATAATGCTGGTATCCCTGTATTACCCAATAGAAATCCTAAACGACGAATCGTCAAAATATACTCAAGGAACAGTGAACGACTTTACCACCTCCTAGCTCGTGAGCAAGAGGTAATTCTCTTATATCGGCCGGTTTTAGCCGGTACTCGCAGAACACAAATCTTCTAATATCGTAGAGGATATGCTCCATGGTCTCATGTTCTTGTTAGCACCCTCTGCATAGTTCGAATTCTGACAGCCCCAGATGCTTCCGTTCTTGGCAATGACCAGTCACAATGCCTGTGACTAGGCGCAGATTCTGTCTAGTCATAGTTAAGTATTTGTTTGCTGAAGTGTTGTCAGGATAACTTAGAAGCTCCCTGGCAACTCTGCAGCTTCTTGTTTTATCCCATCTTTCCTTGAATTTCACAAGGGAATGTTCTTTAATTAGGTCTATCACTACCAATTTTTTAAGGCCAATGGAAAGACCAGGTCCAAACATAAACATTCCATTCCATTATAATTAGGACATTTAAGCATTCCTTGCATAAACTCCAGTTGTCAATAAATTCAACTTCTGTGGTTTTTGATGAAAACTGCTGTTCACATATGGGTTTATGTAGAATGGTCGATATTTTACTATTCATATCTTGGACCACTGGCAATTTTGCGGATTTTTTCACGCAAGATATTTATGTTATACAGGGTGTTTATTAAGTACTTGTACAAACTTTAAATGGTGAATCATTGACTTATTTTAAGGCAAAACGTTCATATGAACACATGTCCTAAACCTCTTAACTTTTGAGCTACAGGATGGTAAAGTTTTCAGAAAAAAATTTATTTTTTCTAATAACTGTAAGAATATTGCAGATATTTTTACGAAATTTAGTACACGTCTCCTACGCATTATGATGCATTGTTTAATGTACAAATAATTTTATTATTTCTACCAGTGGCGCTCGTACGTAAATATTTTTGCCGAAAAAAATAGTACGCCACTGCTTCATCTTAAAACAATAAATATTTTTACAATCCTCATTTAGTTTTGAGCAAATTTGGTCTGATGAGTTTTTTTCTCCGACGCATAATTTTCGTCCGACGCATAGTATTCTGCATGGAACAAGTGAAAAATGTGTCTTTTATTGATCAATATTGTTATGTGATAAACTTAGATTATTTACAGACTAAGACTAAACTACTTTTACAAATAAGTTAATAACATTTACAACAATTGCTAAAAATGCCCGCCGCCTACTGCAATGCATGCGTCAATTCGCCTTAACATTGATTGACGTACTCTTTCGAATATACCTGGTGTGTGATTAATAATGGCACACGATTCAAATATCCTCTTTCTTAGATCTTGCTCATTTTGAACTGATGTTTTGTAAACTAGTGTCATTAAGTGACCCACAGAAAAAATCCAGAGAATTTAAATCTGGTGATCTGGGAGGCCAGGCTTGCGGTCCCGCTCTTCCTATCCAATGATTAGGATAATTCTCGTTCAGAAATTGACGTGCAGACAAACAAAAGTGTGCCGGTGCGCCATCGTGCATGAACCACATCCTGTTTCTGGTAGCCAAATCAATTTCTTCTAAATGTTCAGGAAGCTCGTGCTTCAAAAACCTTCTGTGTTTTTCGCCATTTAGCCTTTGTGGAAGAATGCAAGGTCCAATAAGGTGATCCCCGATAATTCCGACCCAAATATTTAGAGAAAAACGTTCTTGGAAATTATTTTCTATGATAGCATTGGGATTATCCTCAGACCAGATATGGTTGTTGTGGAAGTTCATGATGGCGTTTCGAGAAAAAGAAGCTTCGACTGTAACAAGTACATGGCCTAAGAAATCCGGGGTTGTTAATAATTTATTTCGCAGCCAAACGCAGAAATCTACTCTGAGAGGAAAATCTCTAGGTAGTAATGCCTGTACACGTTGAATATGATAAGGATAAAGTTGTTGAGATTTTAAAATTTGCCACACAATTGTATGCGTAATATTCAATTCATGAGCAATTTTCCTTGTACTAGTTTGCGGGTCTTCTTCAATTCTATTTAACACAGTTTCTTCAATTTCAACTGTTCGAACTGTCGCAGGCCTTCTTGGGATATCAATTGTTCTTTTAAAGCTGCCAGTTTCACAAAGTCTTGTGTGAATATTAATGAAAGTTTGGACATGGGAACCACCCGTTGAGGAAATCGGGCTTAATACATTCTTTTTGCAGCTTGTGCATTACCGTGAGCTATTCCGTAGACGAAATGAATGTCTGCCATTTCTGCATTGGTATATTCGTACATTTTGAACACAATAATAGACAATAAATTATTACATACATACATTTTTAAATGACAAAAACCATGATCTTTTTTTTTAAATAAACTGTCATGACTGATTCCGCTACCATGGAAACCTCTTGGTTGTTTGCAAGGCTTGCTATGCATGTATGTACAATTGTACATTTTAGCAATTTTACTCTGAAATAAAACGGATTTTATTTTTTAAAGCGTAAACTATGCATCGAACGAAAAAACTCAAGAGATTAAATTTGTTTAAAAATAAATGAGGATTTCAAAAATAATTTTTATTTTAAGATGAAGCAGTGGCATACTATTTTTTTCTGCAAAAATATTCAATACAAACCCCGTAGGTATGGACGCCACTGGTAGAAAACATAAATTTGTACATAAAAAAATGCATCTTAACTTATAGTCTAAGTATACCAAATTTCGTAAAGATATCTACAATAGTCTCACAGTTATTGGAAAAAATAGATTTTTTCTGAAAACTTTACCACCCTGTAGCACAAAAGTTAAGAGGTTTAGGACACGTGTTCATATGAACTTTTTACCTTAAAATTAGTCAAAGATTCACTATTTAAAGTTTGTACAAGTACTTAATAAACACCCTGTACACCCATAATGTCATAATATAAAATTCCAGAAAAACTGACATATAGTGTTTTTACAAAACTCGCTCCAATTACTCATTATATTGTCTCCTAGGTACAACTCCTTTGGTACTAGATTCTAACCTAGTAATTTGTTTATCCATTCGTTTATCCATTATGACCAGATAGAAGAAGAAAATTATTAATATGAACAAATTATTTATTATCGTATCTATCTGTATATTTTTATTCATATCGTTCATCATACTCTCGTTCAACACAAAAACTATAAATACAAATTTTAGTGATTATTTCCCTCGCCTGTCAGCTTTAACCAATCACCTCGCAAATTACGTTATCGTTAGAACCAATCAGAACTAAATAAATCGACTATTTTTACTATTTCAAATCGGCTATTTATTCTTGGTGCTTGGATATTCATCTATATTTACAGCTAATATTTTGTAAAATGTTTCAAAATGAACCGAAAATTAAAGTTATTTTATTGTGTATTTAGTAATAATTTAAGTTACATTTAGGGGGCTCTAGAAATAATCTAATAAAATATAACTTAACCTTAATAAATTAGCGCCTATTTTTATTGTTACTAAATTTTTCGTGTATGTCGTAATTTATCTCGACATAATTTTATCATTAATAATTAAAGAAGAGAGGCATCAAGTTAAAGCTCTCCGACTCTATTCAGATTATTAGTGACACAATTATGTCTTAGCAAATTGATCAAAAACAATCAAAATTTAGATACAGTAAAAATAGTCGAATATTTATCAAGGTCTCGTTATATTACCCTTGACTGTCTCCCTGGATCAAATATCAGCGACTATTTCTCCAAAGATAATGTTCTGCTATTTTTGTTTTAGCTAAATTACTCGAATATTTTACACTTTGATTTGACATAATTTTGGCAGTAAATTGACTAAAGCCCTCGAGCTAAAGTTCTTGAGTTCCAATCATATAATTAATGCCAAAATCATCTCTCATCAAATTTATTTTAAAATATTTTTAAAATGTAGATACAACAAAAATAGCTGACTATTTATCAAGGTATCTTATCCTTGAATACAGCTTTGAGGTTTCAATGCCGCAACATACTGTTTTTTTGCGTGAAATGCGAACAACGATCTAAAATCTTTGACGTAAAATATGTTTTTTTTTTTTCGTGCGTCTTCTTAAAAATTTAACGATGTCATAATTGTCATAATTTTTTAGGACGTAGTGTATAGTTGAATATATTTTTACATAATAGTTCTATAGAACTATAGGGTTATAACCCTATTATATATTTTTTCATATATAACTTGGTCGCAGGACCCCTTATAAATAAAGGCAATGATACTGAAAATTCGAATAATTAGGTACATCTTGGCTAAAATTTCGTCTTATATCCAACCTTTTTTAGACTTACCTACTAAGACATAAAATAATAAAACTAAAAAACCATATACATCAGATATACATCAGGCATAACAGATGAAGAGAAATATATTATATTTAATTAAGTTGAATTGGTAGAAGAATGACTCGAATAGAAATATCAAATATTGTGTCTGCACCACTGCCTCATTAAACATAATAAGTCGCCAAACAGAGACCCAGCCGTGGTTATGTCTTCTTTGGTGGTCCTGAACATCGACAAATTACTGAACTTTTTTTATGACAGCTCATTGTCATTTGCTTTTTATAGCTACTCTTTTAATCTCAATAAATAGGTTTATTAAAATTGTAGTGTTCCGTTAAACGCATAGCGTTGGACATTCCTAAGTTGATTCTCTGCAAATTTAAATTATTGTAAGAACACATATAGAATTATCTCATAGAATTATTTCACGAAAAAATATTCTTACACATTTTTCAATCATTATTAAATATACAGTATACAGTATTAAATATATACTCCAAAAACTTTTAGAGACCGAGACGTTCGACTACGCTCTAGAAAATAATCGTATTCCCTCCAATTATAAGTTCACTCATAGAGACTACCTAAGGAAACATGGCCTTTCACCATGAGTACTATTTTTGTGCTAGCACGAAGTTTTAAAATAAATCCATGGAATACAAATTGGTACTACATGAATTCACCGTGCCATCACTGGATTTTTTAACAATTTTAATAAGAACTAGGTCTGGCGCGGTGTTACCGATGTATGTGATTTTTTTGTTTAATCTTAATAATGAATTATTATTTAAAAATGTTCTTTCTTATACGGCGTTGCTGTTGTTGATTTTTATATTAGAGCCATCCAATGAAATAAATTCCTCAAAAAAGTTTAAATATAATATCATTTTTGTATAGCTCTTTACACTTTTGACATTTAACTTTATTGACAATCATATTGTCACTCGATATCTGTCATTTGTCTCCCACAACTTTTCGATTCCTAAACATTATTTTTATCAGTTTACTTTTTAATAATACTACTGTAGGCATCTAATTTTTTCTATTGTAAAATAGTAGCCATAATCCACAAATACATCAAATTTAAGCAATTTTAATTAAGGAGGTCCTTTCGCCACCAATGTTAAATAAAAAATATTAGAATATGACTAAAATTAATTTTTTTCTAATAGTAGATGTCCTTATTTATCTAATAGTGAACTTTTAACTATAGCTTACCGTGCAAATTTTTGAGAATTTTTTTTTTAAAATGTGTGTGTTTGTACAATGTCTTATGAGAAAGTAAGACTTCAACAACAATTTTCGAATTATAATTAATTTTACTATTATTTATTGATTAGATGGAGTAGAAAAAAAACTAAAAATAAGGTTTTTGAAATATTTAGGTTTTGTTTTTTACAATAAAATATATAGGTTACCGTGGAATTTATTGAGAAATTATTATTAAAAAATCACAAAAAATTTTCAACTAGGTTACTTGAAAATTTTTTGTGATTTTTTAATATTAATTTCTCAATAAGTTCCACGGTTTACTATATATATTTTATTGTATAAAACAAAATCTAAATATTTCAAAAACCTTATTTTTAGTTTTTTTCTACTCCATCTAATCAATAAATAATAGTATAATTCGAGAATTGTTGTTGAGGACTTACTCTCGTGAGGCACTGTACAAATACTCACATTTAAAAAAAAAAATTCTCAGAAATTTGCAAGGTAAGATATAGTTAAAAGTTCAGTATTAGATAAATAAGGACCTCAACTATTAGAAAAAAAATTAATTTTAGTCATAATCTAATAACTTTTTTTTTTAACATTTGAGGCGAGAGGTGTGGCGAAAGGACCTCCTTAAATAAGAGAAAAGCTAAATAAACTGTACATTTAAAATCGGTATTTCTTACTTTAAGGCTGGGAAATAGACTGAAAATGGCGGTAGTTTCTGTCATTTATCAAGGTCTTTGCAACTCAAATGGAAACACATGAACACATGAGAAAGAAAGGTGTCAGAGTCAGTTTTCAGCTCGTGCAAAACTTCAAAACTTAAGAATTTAAAAGGGCAGTTAAACATGAGTTGAATATGCATTGGATTTTGATTCACATAGATATATTTTCACTACATTCCAAATTTAAGTTTTTTTTTAAATTATAGGTTTCAGCAACAAACAATAAAGCAACAGATATTTGTAGTAATCCAATTTATACATCATATTAAATAAGCGGTCGTAATTTTAAAGATAACCAAAAAATTAGGAACTATCCTTTAAGAAAAATGTAGTTTTTACAGTTTTGCGCCAAAGGTACAACTGAAATCTGTGAGCCTCAGCCATCAACATAAAAAATTGATTGATACAAGAAAAATGTATCCCAAAATTTTTGAGAGTTCAACCATGTGTGTCAGTTTAATTTAGGACCGAAAGCTAGATTTTTTTAGGCCCATATGACGAATAGGATTTTTAAAAAAACCAAAAGTGGTGCACAAATAAATCAAAAAAATTATCTGAATAAGAAATGCTCTGAAACCTAACTAGTGGGCTTGATAAGAATATAACAAATTCAATTCATACTCAAATAAGCCTTATCAGTGAGACACCAAAAGACTAAGCTTTACTTAAATTTTCCCAAACTTATTTGCCACTCTTAGAAAGCTCTTGCTGATTTTGTTACAAAGAACATTTTTAATAGGTGTGTTTTATACATATTGTGATGGTAATGCCTAAGCCGACATTCGAAAGCATCTAGAAACTACGAGTACAGAGTGGGTTCTTTATAAATAGCGCAAGATCTTCCACAGACGAGTAGTTTAAAATAAAGTATTGGACTGACAAGATAAATTGTGAAAAATAAATTAGAATTGTGAGTTAGTGCCTAAGTAATATATAAATTAATTAGTACGTCATACAAAAATGGTAAATAGTGTGTTTTAAATAAATAAATAAACTATAAATAAATTAAATAAACGTCACAATATTTAATTAGTTAAATGGTGTAAATTCATGGTCTTAGCATTTTCATGTTAGAATATACATAAAGCGGCATTCCTTTACTGTAATAAAAAATAATTAAAAAATAAAATAAATTGCATTTCAAGTTTTAAATTGATGCAAAAATATAATGAAATAAAAACAAATTAAAATATAAACAGTCAATATGATTGTTCTATGATTTAAAAATATTCAAAATAAACCAGTTAATTTTTTGTTAAATTTTCTTCATTACATTTTTGCCCAGCTGACAGAAAGCTAAATTTTAAAAAGGCCGCTCCTTGCGGCTATATTGAATTTAGTACCACTTTATTATGATAGATGGCAGCACATCGCCTCAGAATTTTACCATAGAGTTTTCTATCTATCCAACCTCCTCTAAGCTATGGTCTTAATACATCATGCGTTTTATATAATTAAAAAAAAATTAAAAGCAAACTGAGATATAAACAGCAATGTTGTAAAAATGAATTGATGATAAATATATTCCATAATAATTCACCATCATTTCACATTATCACTAAAAACTCAAATTACAAGGATTATTAATAAAATTATTTTTAATCAATTCTCTATAATTTTTCATTAACTTTCTCACATTATGACGGATGCATGTTTGATAATTAATACAAATAGCAAATTTAATTTTGCAAATTTTGACACAATTTCTAAAATTGACACGTTATTTATCATTTTGTTTTAATACACCGGATTCACCACCAATGCGACACGCAAGGCATATTATTTATGTATTGGAACCTCCGAGGAATTACTACTAGAGGGAGCCTGAAACGAGTTTGTAGGCGATTGTTGTGTTAGCAACATCTGTAGAGGAAGTGTGGAAGCGGGCACAAGGGGGAAGGTAAACATCCTTCTTGTTCAGTGGCGTATCATTTATCTATAAAAACTGACATTGTCCAAACATTTTAATTGTAAAAAAAACTAAAAAATTTGCTAATTTTACTATTTTTAAAATGAATACCGTCTTATATGCAGGAAATGAAACAAAATCACTGTAAAGGTCTGATTTTTTCAATTAAAGAATAAAATCTTAAAATTAATCTTATTAAAAATAAATACAGAAGCGACTAGTTTCGGCCTTGCAGGGACATCTTCAGGCCTGTAATACAATAATATTTATTATAATAGGTTGGTCACTTACGAATAAAATTAAATAGTATAAACCACAAAAATGGATCCATATTGTAGCGTTACAGCATTGTAGAATTAAAGCTGTGCAATGCAAACGTAACTAAAAATAATAAAAATGAGTAAGGAATCTACAAGAGAAGAGGTGAGAATGAGCAATTACAAATGCATTTGAATTGCTCGGGATAACATATAAAGCTGATAATGTAAAGCAGTGGTATAGTCCCCGTCAAAGAAGGTCCGGATATGTTAAAGAGGACGGCGTTTTCTCTGTAAATCTGGAGAATGTAAGGACGGAGGGAAGACGAATCTTGCTGGCTCAGGTGTAGATGGCTAGAAAAAGGAGCGTGTAGATGAAAGCTCCAGTAAATATCGTCACTTTCGTCTAATTTTTTATTTTCACTCACCGTTTCGGCTTTATCTTCGAAATTCATTTTCAAAAGGAAATAAAAGTAATTATTCATACAAGCATATATAATAAAACAACATGAATTCATTATATTTAATAAGCTAATAAACGTTTGTTTCAATGAAAAAAACATATATGTGAATATAAAAAAAATATAAATAGATTCTTAAACAAATTTCTTGTTTTTGTTTTGCAAAAGACTTTTTTGTCTTCTTCGGTTGCCTCTGACACATTTCTTTTAGTAGTTTCGAGGAGAATTTTCTTATGAAAACCAGTAGAACCATCAATTGGTTGGTACCATTTTAATATTTTGGGTCTGGTAAGAGTCTTGTTAAACTTTCTTCTTAGGTAGCTGTAACCTTTTGGAGAATAAACATTTAATGTTAGATCAGAAGCTCTTAATTGAGAATTATATTTGCAAAGGCCGTTTTAATAATATTTTCAAAAGTTCTTGGAATCGTTGTTAACTGAAACCTGCAAAAAATATATCATTTTATTCCTAAAATATAAGATATCACACAATGCACATTCATATACTATCACTGTGCTAGAAAAATAGTAGGTAGATACTGAGACAATTTAGAAAAAGTAATTTCGAGAAAATCAACTTTTAATGTCATCATTGTACTTAACTTTTTTATTGCTAAATTATTAATAATATCATTTTGTGTAGTTCGTAGTGATTTGTATAATATATATTATAAAAACCTATCGTCAATGTTAATGTGCCAACTTTTTTTAATAATTATGTCCTTGTTATGGTAAAAACACATTTTTAGAAGTTTTCTGAATTTCTTCTTTAAGTTATCATATAGTTGAATTGACTAATTGTGTGTTTAATTAAAGGTATATCTCTTTTTTGTTAAACCAGTCTTTTGTGTTGTTCTAAACTTTTTAGATAATTAGAGAAAACAGTAGGACATCTTAAAATATTCTATTTCACCAATAAAAATGTAGAATATTGAATCTTACATCAAACGAAAAGTCATTTACGGATGTCCTACTAGGTATTAACTTAAAAACTAAATAAAATGTATATTGCAACTGCGCTCAAATAAATGAATGTTTTTATACCTGACTATAGTACTACCAGACATACATTTTTAAGATCATAATGGTCTGGATAACTCAAAATAGTCAAAATCCACATTATTTAAGTTGTTCTGGTATTTTTTTTAGCATAGCGATATAAACTCCAATAATAAATATTCAATGTTTTTTGGGACTTTTTTAGTAAATTAAGAAAAAAACAAGAATAATGTGATATTCCTGTTTAGTTTGTTTCTACATAATATAGTTCATTAGGTAGTCATTTAGAAGCAAATTACGTTCTATTTATAGAATAAAAAATCACTCATAATATCCAAATATTCATACCTATATCTTTATGTTTTGGGCACGAAGACCAACTATTTTGTTTTTGGCTCTCAATAGTTTTCTTAAGAATTTTAAAACCTTCCTTAGCTCTTTTGGGATATTCCATACATATCTTTGAGGTTCATTTTGTTTAAACCTAAAATAAATTAAGTACAAAATATGAAAATTTAAACAATACACAAAATTAGTCTATTAAAATAGTTAAAAAAAAGTGTCAACAAAAAAATGGCTTTACCTTTTTCGTTAAACATTATTTTTGAAAGAAACTTAAGTTGCTCTACTTTGCTTGCTGTATTAGCATTTTAGTAGCAGATGAATATGGTGTGGAAGTAGTGAGAGGATTGATTATTCTCTCGTCGAAATTTACTGAAATTGCATTTTTCTTTAATATTTTCCTCCCCTGAGGTCTAATAAAAAGTGATTCAGGTGGTCACTTGTTGAATTCATAAATTTTGGATCCATGTATTTCTTTTTATCATATCAAGAAAAGGAAACCTAGAAAAAAATAACAATAAACTTTACAATAATAATAATCATTATAAGACGGATGAAGACAAACTTAGATGGGTTTTACTTGCTCTTAATTTTACTTTTTCGATAAGAAAGATTAATTGCAAATTAAAGGTGATTTCCTAATGCACCGCCTCTGATAATTAGGTTGTGTCTGTACTTACTTATGATATTATCTTGAAGAAGCATTTTCATTATGCCTTTTACACATAAAGCATGTTTTTCACCATATTATTAGAGATAATAAATCTTAAATATACATTTACAACTCTTGCAACGCTATTAATAATTATATTTTCCGTAAAATATAAATAAAAAATTGACATGTGTCAGAAAGTGTCAGAACACTCAGAACTGGCGCTGTCACATATGGCAACGCTGATTAAATAAGCCCCTCGGGGGGAGTAGATGTTGCTAACAAAATTTAGCGCGGGGAAGGGGGGAAGGCTTCCTCTAGTAGTACTTGCTCGGAGATTGGAACTTGAACGACAAAACTAACTTTAGCGATAATGATTATTAAGCCCTGACAGGTTATTATATGGCAACCCTGTGGGCTTGGTGATTTGAGTGGTCAGTGATATAGATAGTTTTAGTTCATTAATGATTTTGAAAATAAACATATGCCTTGAAGTAAAAAGTGAATATTTTTGTTACTATATTCAAAGAATGAAAATTGGTTTTAAAACTCATTTTTTCTAAACCGATTATGATTAATGAGCACTCATAAAACAATATGGCTGCTCTAAACGACCCGCTTTGAGCAATCTATATAACAATTTACGTATCATTGACTCTGTCAAAGACAACAAGCCCACAGGGTTGCCATATTAGGCATTCCAAACAAATGAATTATCAGTGGGCAGGTTTGGTATATCTAAGGGTGGCGACATATGGTGTATTCTATCTACTTTACGTAAAATCATGAATAATGGATTACATTTAAATATTTTATGTCAAACACAATAAAAATAATATTTAAAAAACCCACCTATACATTTCTTCATAAATTGGCAGGCTTGGCGACTACTACTTTGAATAAAAATAGCGTCCAAGTTGCAAGACTATGTCGCTACTCCCTTAGATATACAAGAATTTCCCACTGGCACCTATTGTTTGACAGGTCGTTGGAATGCCTAATATTAACCTGTCATTACCCAAGGGCAGCATTTTAACAGGTTGTTGGAATGCCTAATTTGTTGACTCATCAGAAATACAAATGTCATTATGTCAAAATAATGGTGACTATTTAGAAATACAAACGACGTGTTAAAATATTCCAACGTGCAATAATAACCGATGATCGGATAGACGTGCATATAATAATATGACGTTGCCCTTTTGAATATTTTCTCAAAGGTTTTAAAGATATTGTTGTAAGTGCAGACCTGTAAAATCAAAATTGTTATAATTATTGTTTGTTTTAGTTTTTTGAAAGATTGTATAAATAAAACATCAGTATCATCACAAGGTACATATTATTTAATTTTAATTCAAAACGTTATCAGCACAAAGCTCTGTTCTGATCTAGTATTAAAATCGGGTAAGCGAAAACATATAAGTTTTAGAGATGACTGGCGGTGATGCTGATAGTAGTACTTCATCTTCACTTTCATCGTTAGGATCGATCAGTCCCTGAATAGACGCGATGGTTATTCGACATGGAAGTTTAGATAAGAATGTATTTAAAACATGAAAATCTTTGGAAGAGCATCAAAGATAAAGGTACCGAGAGAGAAAAGGAATAAGCTTTATCAAAGATATGTCTAACATTAGATGGTTTAGCGATTACTCATGTAATAGCTTGCAAATCTACGAAAAATGATTGGGAAGTGTTGTCTTCTGCGTACGAAGATAAGAAAATGGGACGCAGGTTAGCTCTAGAGCCTAGGCTCTATTGTTACTCGCTTGTATTAAAGGTAAGCAGTCGAGAAAGAATTCTTAAATTGTCTGATGTCAGTAGGGGTTCAACATCAGACTACAGTTTCATATAGTCCCCCAACAGAACGGTGTTTCTGAAAGGTCGAACAGATCTATCACAGAAAAGGCCCGTTCTGTGCTTTCGGATAGCATATTGGCAGGATGCTGTTCGTACTTAAATAATAGATCTCCATATCGAACCCTCGATGGTCAAGCACCATTTGAGAGATGGTATGATAGAAAACCCAACTTATCTCTTTTGAGTGTTTTTTGGGTGTCAAAATTTAGTTCAGATTCAATCTAGTTTTAGGCAGAAGCTAGATCCAAAGTCTCTTCAACATATTTTCGTTGGATATACAGATAATTTAAAAAGTTCTATTTTTGTGATCCTTGTTGTCCAAGAAGGTTAACTAAAGCAAGAGACGTTGTTTTCTTTGAAGATTCCCTTCTCTGATTTAAAGCTTTTAAACCCAGAGTGCAGTTCAGCAAAGCATTTACTAGAGCCCGTACCTGCATCCTAATTTTTTATTCATTCATCAGATTCAACCGCAAATAATTCTATTGTTTCACAACCAATAGCTGGTCCAAGTATAGCAGAGGTTGATATCTGCCAGGATTCCCGAGAATTCTCAACAGTTGAGGAATATATTTTTGATAAAGAAACTGCAGGAGAAAGATGTCCACTTAGACACAGAAGAGCTAACCGCATTGATGTGAATTTATTTTGTAATAATGTCACAGCAAGTGAATATTTTAATGAGCCCCGATATTTTGTAGAAGCTGTTAATTCAAAAGATAATAAGTATTGGTATTCTGCAATGAAAGATGAGTATGACTCATTAATAAATAAGGGAACTTGGATGCTTGTGAACAGGCCTAAAAAACATGTTATTCCTTGCAAGTGGGTTTTACAAACTAAAGAAAAATGCTGAAGGCCAAATAGTTAAATACAAAGCTAGACTAGTTGCTAAAGGTTTAAGTCAAATTGCTGGTGTCGACTACTATGAGACCTTCTCTCCAGTGGTTCGCATCTCATCCCTTCGTACGCTTATAACTTTAGTTGCAGAAAGAGATATAAAAATGCAGCACTTAGATGTTAATACAGCATTTTTAAATGGAGAATTAGAGGAGGAAGTCTACATGGACCAACCTAAAGAATTTATTAACAAGGGGGCGTCAATTACGTTAGGTGTTCAAGGGGGGGAGGGGATAAAACTAAATCTTTCTAAATCTCACTTGGGGGGAGGGGGGTTTCGTAAATCATACGTAATTTTTTTTCTAGTAAAAAACGGTGTAAAATTGCGTGAAAGTAAAGTTAAATTATTATAGTAAAAGTATTTCTAGAATAAAATATGGAAAAATCTTATAATTATGTTTATTTACAACCATATATGTAATGTTGTCATTACTAACGTCATTGAAGGTTGGGAAGTGTCACATTACACACATCTACTTCCCGCCCTCACTTCCCGCCCTCATTTCATCTATTCTAGATGAATATTTTTTATATTTAAAAAAAATAACACATTTTTTGACAAATTTTATAATACCTATTTAATGGCAAACAATAAAAATACAACAAACTACTTATTAATATTTATTATTCGCGAATTTATTATCCGGCTTTATCTGACATTTATTTATTCCTGTCTCGAGATCATAGCTAACCTCGACGCTTCGCGTCTCGGTGATCTAACTAATCTCACGACAGGAATGAATAATCCAACACATTTACACCCAAAACACGAATTTTGAAAAATCTCACGTGAGATTTGGGAAGGGGGGAGGGAGTTAAGGAAAATCTTACCAAATCTCGCCAGGGGGGGAGTCAAAAAATCCTCAAAAATACCTCACGTTATTAATGCAGGATTGCAAATCAGTTTCTTCTACTCTAGAAAATTATAAATTAAAACCATATGATAGGGATGAATAATCTACTGTGTATCCTTACCAAAACCTGATAGGTTGCTTAATGTTTTTATTCGTTAATACTCGACCGGGCATAGTCTATGCAACAAGCTATTTGAGTCAATTCAACAATAAATTTGACAAAACGCACTTACTAGCCAAAAAAGTGTTCTTCAATATTTAAAGGGTACTGATTATTGATTATTCCATAGCTTACAGAAAGACCAGCCACTATTTACATGGTCATAGAGATGTAGATTGGGCAAATTGTCCCGTTAATCGACGTTCTTATACCGGGATCTATTTTTCTTTGGCCGGCAGACTAATTTCTTGGGAGTGTAAAAAACTTTTCTTCAAAAACGGTGCGTCAAAATTATATTTTATAGGCACTGTGATGCCAATGAAGTGGCGTGCAAATAACATTTTTCTGTAAGATTAATTTTGAGTTCTTGTTTGATTTTAATTTTTATTAAATATATTACAAGTTTTTACAATCAATTTTATTAATGTTAAATATTATTCTTCATGTGCTATTTTAATAAAAACTGGTATAATATACATATTTTTGTTAGAGTAAAATGATAATTATTAATAAGACATAGGTGGAATGGAAATATAAAAAATAATAAGGCAAAAAAACAAGTAAAACGTAGTTTATTAGAAAATAGACACTAACATAATATTATATTAATATTATGTCAAAAATATTCTAAATTAATTTTTTATTCCTATAACAATACCGTTTTGTTACACTATTATTTAATAATTATTCTATAACTGGCTTCTAATATTGCGGTTTGTTTTTATAATTTATTTCTTTAAGAACAAAATCATTAAATTCATGTAATATAAGAGTCTTACAAAAGTAACAAATAACCACAAATAACAAAATAATACAAAACTAAACAAAAGCCACTCAAAAGTCAACTACGGTTTTTTTGGTTTTGTCAAATTTAACCTAATTACTACTTACTAACTAGGTACAATGTTTGATATATTTTTTCATGTTACAGTGCAATTATTAAATTAAAACTGAATATAGCAAATAATATTATTGTTTTTAAATATTTATAGATATCCGTACACCCAGATTTGGCAACCTTTATTTATAAAAACAAGTACACTTGAAAATAAAAGTATAAATATAGCCAACGGTACACATTTAAGTAGTTGGATGCCCTTCATTTTAGATTTAATTTTTTATAGCTTCTAAGTTTTTAACCACCTTCGTATAAAAAATAATGTATGATACAAGGACTGTGTGTTTTTTTGGATTCCTGCGAGTTGCCAGTTTCCAAACTTCTCGTAATGGCTCGAAAAACTCAACTTTTCATTATTATAACATAAATTTCTATTAATTGACATTACGTATAATAAAAAAAAAATATTATTTTTGTTTTTTTTTATATTTTATTACCTACCAAGAATGTTATTATTTTTTAAACTTCTGATCTTAATTATAGTAGGTTGTCATCTTTTTGTCATATTTCACCTTCGTCACTCTTTGATAAAAAATACAAGCTTAAGAATTTCCTTATTTTAAATTCTTAATGACTCCAGCATTTATTTATTTTATGACTTAATAATTGTCTTTTTTTATCTTGATATTGATATTGATGTTGCAGTAGGATTTAGGCAAAGGTTACCCTTTTAAAAAGTTACTCTAGAAATGGGCAGAAATCACAAAATGAGAGACACAACTGTTGAGATTGCTACGCTTTTTCGGTTTTTATTATAAGATATACTCGTATAAAATGTGCCTATAATGGCAACCCTTCAATCTTTAAGGTTACCATATTTTATATTGACCGTATATAACAAGTAAGGTAAAGAGAAAATCAACCTATTTTTACATACTGTATCAAATCATATCATAACCAAGTGTTTAATAAACATACAGGGTGGCCCATTAGTAAGAGTATATTCAATATTTTTCCAATAAAAAAATTATAGGGTATACTTTTGTGCTTATTTATAAAATACTGTAAAATATACAGGGTGTTTCATTACATCGTTACATCCGGTATATTTTTTATCATTAATTTTAGTACAAATGATAATGATGTCATAAAAATAAACGTAGATGCTTTGAACAATTATGAATTGTTCGATCCTTTTCTGATCCTTATGCCTTATCGTACCTAGAGGACTGCTGCACTATAGTGATTTTTCCTACGAAGACGAACATAAAGTCGTAAGCGGAGATTGAGTATACGATAAGGACAATCCATTCGAATTATAGAGTACATTCTTTCTGCGACCACTTACTAAATTCTACAAACTTTTAAAAACTAATTTAGTTGTTTAAGTCAAAACTTTCGTATGCATGGATTCCGTTTTCCAGGTTCGAATCCAGTACCAGTGACGGGATTTTTTATAATTAATTTTATTAATTAATTATTAATACTAATGTATATGTAGGATATACACTTAATCATTTACTGTTATGTTCTAATTAAATCTAAGATTCCTAAAATGGCGCTGTGAAAGAATGTAAAGGGACACACAGAACACGAGGATAATAAACAGTTGCTGCGGTGACACTAATAAAAAAATAATACAACTAGTAAAAAATAAAAAAATAAATAGTAAAGTTTTTTGGTAATTATAAAATAAACCAAAATAAAAAAAACTTAATTTTTCATCGTCTTGAATTAAAATCCCGGGCATGGACACTCATCACTTCAAATTCATATTGTATAAGTTTTCTTTCAATTGGTAATTAATTTAGTTTTAGATAATTTTATTAAAATTTACGGTTTCTTTGTAACAAAGACAATAAACTTGTGAATTGCAATTATTTATAGATTCTTTGACAGACTTGTTTGTCACCGATTAAAATTTTAAAAAGTAGCCGGCCGGGTGCTAAATATAAACTGCGATTTTTAGATATTATATCCTTACTAGAATGGATATGAAATTTAATTCGTTCGGTAGACTAATATCGCCTTCTTATTAGTTCTGTAATGAATACACAAAGTTAATATTACATGTAAGTGTAAAAAAAATTGTTACGTTATGCATGCAACATTGACGGACTTGTTTTAGATTTTGTCATACATAATATATTCACAAAAAGTGTAGGCAGCGCATTATTCATGGGCGTCGTTTGGGGGGGCAAGGGGGCCTAGCTGTTACGACTTTAAAAACGCGTAATAGCTGTATGTCACAATACTAAATTAAGTACTAAAATTTAACCCTAAATTAAGTTATTAATTTAGTAGTAAATTCTGTGTAAATGAGACAAGTGAATTAAAAGACGTTTGACACTAGTTGACTTGACAACAACCAAATGCAGCAATGCTACTAAAAGCCACGAAAAAACACAATAAAACCTACAAAATCAAATACACGCGAAATTTGTCCAAGGCGATAATACAAAGTTGTCGCTAACCAAAAACAAAATGGTGC
>OV651827.1:13262564-13438906 GCA_927349885.1 Psylliodes chrysocephalus
AACGACTTAGGTAAATTAATGGTACTTGTATCGTTAGGGACTATAAAGATGCTTTGTGAAATAACTTATTAATATATTTAAATTTTAAAAATATTATACATAATAAAATTACTACAATAATTATTGCATTACCTACTTGCCATATATCGATAACATGTATGTATTTTATATCAATAGTCGATCTTGACATTATTAAATAGAAGAGTAAGTAACTATTTTAAAAAATTCAAATGTCAAAGAACGATCCAGCCCTCTAACCATTCTATATGTCTGTAATCAATTTGATACGTGAACCCCAGGATTATGTAACATAAAATCATTTTAATCCCCTTTACATTCGTCCAATACAATTCGATGCATTTTTTGCTATTATTAGGCGTAGTGATAAACTGCTGGTTAACTGTAAACTGGCAGTTATTGCAAAGAATAGAGCATCCCATCAATTGTTGTGCAGATTTGAGCTAACAGTCGCGTGGCAAGAAGTGTGACTGGCTAGACATCCCTCTTGTTCAGGTATTTTTAGTTTCTTTGTCTGACTCATTTAACGGTGTATTGAGTAAGAGAAAGAGGCAAACTGCAAGTATAAAAGCTGAACATCTGGCGTAATTTCCTTGCTATTCTTTCGGCTTAATTCGTCGACCCTTGGGATGAATACTCTTTAGATTTTTGTGGGAGATTTTTGAACAGAGGTACCTTTTAGATGCGTCGTATAACTTCCGACAACGGTAAATTTTGATATAAAAATGCGTTAAATAAAAATTTTCTTACATTTAAAATGATACTTTCACTATGTTTACTATACAGGATGTCTCATTAGTGCGTAATTGTTCAATATTTCAATTTGTGTTCTAGACACGCAAACAAGGTTTAAATAAAAGTTATATAAATTTACAAAATACGTATTTTAAAAATATTTTTGGATATATAGGTTGTTGCATTTTGGCCTGGCAAATAAAAATATTTTTTAAATTTAACCTTCTGTATTTTATTCCAGTTTTAGAATGCTCTTGTAATACTGTATTTAACTATTTTTTTTTTAAATATTACCGGGTTGCTAAGCAATTCATTTTCTTATGAAATTGTAAAATGATGCAAATTAAATTATAATTTAGGTAGGTTAACAACGATTTAAAAATGGTTTAAAATACAAACACTACTAATTTTTTATTTCAAATGCAACACCCTGTATATTATTTTAGCATAAAAGTCCTTATAAATTTACCTGTCCTACAATAACAACATGTTAGCCAATAACACATATACGCGGTGTCCCATCGGTGCGTAATTGATCGGTAGCTGTTTCAATATTGGAATTACGAAGAAATTTTTAATACAAAAGTTGTATGGTCACATTTTTTAATTATTCTTGAACATACAGGGTGGTCTATAAACGAGGAGCTGACATGGATGTTCAGGGCTCTTCTTTGGGAAACCAAATTGATATTTGTTAGAGCTGTTTAATTATAATTCTATTATTGCTTATTGGTAATGAACATGTATTTAGCATGATTAATTATAAAGATATATTTTTGTTTATTTTAGTTTAATAATCTTTTATATTTGACCAACTATCATAATTTATTTTACGAATTACCTTTATTTAGTTTTATTTTGCTCCGGCTATGACTCTTATTAATATTTTCCCAGTGTCTTGGATTCAGGCGCATGCAATATTTTAAAATTTAAATTTTTCTTTATGAATTGACTGATTACAATTATAAAATCCCTATTATTAATAAAATATTCCTTCTTACAAAATCAACTTCGTTTACTTTCAGTTTGTTTATGTAACATATTGATTTAACAAGGAAGACACAAAAAAACTTGATCAGCTATAATTTTAAATAATTAGATGGATTAAAAATGGCGGGCATGCCATCATTGTATAAAGAACTAATAGTAGTCTCACCTTATGGAAGTTTCATTGGAGCGAAATGGATACTACCAATAGATGGCGCTAGTGAATATGGATAAGTCGATATTCGTTTGCAGTGGGCGGAGATGAGGGTCCACCTGAAATTTTTGTAAATGACGGAGACCGATCGGTGGATTTCTATTTTTAGCTCTTGTATGAAATTTCATTCCATCGTAATTCGTTATTTGTACTATTTTCTATGTTTGTTATTGTGCGTTGTTAGTGCGTTTACGGGTAGTAGGTATTGTAAATGAGTTGTGTTTATGTTTTATTACTGAATTATTTTACTGTTAATAAAGGACGAGTTCCCAACAAGAGTACCTACATGATTTATATAAAAAAAATTAAATTATAGTTTAAATTAGTTTTTGGAAAGTGTCAAAAATGTTTACCGAATTCAGTAAAATGATACTGAAAAATAAAAATATTATAGCCTTTAATAATTTTTGAATTTTCAACTTTAACACCCTGCATTTCGAAAACGGATATTTTTTTTTTCTAATCACATTTCGTTTAATAGTTTTATTATGTCCCATTCTTAATGATATATATTATGATATAAATTAGTTAACTATTAATTAATGTTTTAAAATTAGAATTAAACATTTCTGTATTTATAACTGTTTTGAAATTAATAAAATAGAAAATATGCGTTTGCCTTTCTTTTCCTTTACAGGGTTTATCCGAATTAATTTAAAATAAATTATATAATAATAATAATAGCAATAATAATACATTTCTTAAGTGTTGAAAAAAAAATTGTATTTTTAATTCAAATAGGTAGGTAGGTAAGATACCTACCTAAGTACTTAGCATAAATAATTATAAACAACAGGTTATTTCTTTAATCTGGTGCATAACAATGTAATTAAAAAAAACCCTTAAGATGGTTGGTAAATAATATAAATGAATTCTTAATATTGAAGTTAACACAATGGGTTCTATAAGGATTATTGGTTGGGGTTCGGCTCTGGGGGATAGGGCATTTAGGATCGAAATATTGAAACTAAACTTGGTATATGGATATATTATTCCATAAAAATAAAAATCGCTTTAAAAAAATTCACGCCCCCCACCCCTATCTGATATGGTGAGGGTGGCATCCCCAAGAAATTAAGTTAGAACTTTTTAAATAAAACAGTTAAAGTCTACGATTTTTTATACATAAAAACTCAAAATTACAATTTTTTTGAAAAAAATTTTCCAAATTTTTTTTGAACTTTGAAAAAATTTCGACTTTAATCTTCATAGTTCGGATGTGGGGGCTGGCATTTAAAAATAGTTACAGACAACATAAAAATAATATTTTTGACTTATTTATAATATAAGTGATTTGCAACATTTTTGTATAAAAATCTTACCACCACCACCCCCTAAAGGGATATAGAGGGGTGGCATCCCCAAAAAATCAATTTAGAACTTTTTAAAAAAACAAATAAAATCTACGAGTTTTTTTACATACAAACCCAAAATTTCAATTTTTTTTGATAAATTTTTTTTGGACTGACAAATTTGATAAAAAAATTGAAATTTTAGGTTTGTATGTATAAAAAATCGTAGATTTTAACTTGATTTTTTGGGGATGCCACCCCCACCATATCAGATAGGGATGGGGAGGGGTGAATTTTTTTAATGCAAGTTTTATTTTTATGGGATAGTACATCCATATACCAAGTTTGGTCATAATATCTCGTCCCTAAATGCCCTAGCCCCCAGAGCCGAACCCCAACCGGATTATTTTTGTTGGTATTTCCAATAATCCTGTTGGTTAGGTTTCGAAAATATAAGTAATTTTTATGAATAATTCTTGTTATAGGTAGATTAAAGTGATTATTCTCAGGTGGTTCTTTACTGTTTTATTTAAGTCCAAGCTAAAAATTTTTTTCTTTAAATAATATAACTTAAACTAATTTTAAATTATTTTTTTAATTTCTTTATTATATTTAATATTATTTCTACTTTTTCTAACAATAATCAATTTAAGATATCTACTTTGATTGAGCCAAAATATTTAGCAGGGGAAGTTTTTAATATTATATAAACATACTGTGTGTGAATTTGGCTAAGCAGTAACCTTTATTTCTAAAAACAGGAGGATAATGTTACTTGAAAAATGTATATTTAGAATTAATATTTACCACCATCAAATCCCAGACATGGACACAATTTTTTTTTTTAGCAATAGGGGAGAAGCAGAAGTGACATTTTTACAAATGAAATTAATTTCAACAAATTTATTTGAGATCATGTATAAAATTATTTATTATTAAAGACACCTTTCATAACCACTATTGCACAAGTTTGTAGATATGACTGACTTTTTTTAAATATACCATAAAAGCACGTATTCAGATTTCACGGAATACAACACAAATAAACTTTTTTGAATGGGATACCCTCTATGTTATTAAATTTCTGGGATATATTTTTTTTTCTAATTTCACAAATGTATATTATTGATTATTTTTTTTGTATAACTTTTAACCAATTAGAACGTTCAATTTAGTTGTTAACTCGTTTAATTTCGATAATACTTGATTATACATAGAGTAGCTCCACCAATCAAAAATATTTACAATAATTTCATTTCCGTAGTAACCACATCGACAACAATACACTAACAGGACCGTCAAATTTTGACGTTTATCAATAATTATTTTAAAATGAGTCGATTCGGAGATGTATCATTAAATGCTATAGACGAAAGTATACAAAATACTGAGCCTCATAATACAGTGAAAACAAAAAAGTACGTATGGAAACAATTTCTTACGTTTTGTAGTGAAAGAAACTATGTACTAAATTAATAAATTGTTGATATTTACTTAATTTACTCAAAAAATAATCGTATCAAATACAATACGTACTTCAAAATAAATACGGTTATACATCTCAAACTTCTTGCATAATTACAAATCGTGTCAGTTTGACAAAATAATCCTCCCGCTTCGCGGTCGGATTATTTAAACTGTCAAACTGATACTCTTTATAATTATGCAACAAGTTATCGATGTATAACCTGATTATTTTGAAGTACTTATAGTATTACTACTGATAACCCTATCTTATACAGTCTTTTCTCGAGTAATTTAACGTTGATTATTTAATATGAAAGAGTTAACATTATAAAAGTAAAAGCTAAGAAAATCACAACTATTATGTTTGATAATAAAATAATCCAAATATAGGTAGTTTACAGTGAGGATGAAAAAGTGTAAATATTTATAAGATATTTGACGTTTAATTAATCAGGAAAGAATAAAAATCATTCCGAAAATTGAATAAAATATATATGTATGCTATCCCTATTAAAAAATATTCATGTTAAATCCTGTGAAATATGCACGCCACTGATGTAGTCATTCGATGACATTTTTATTACAAAATTCGGTCAATGTAAACATTATACAATAATAATTATGGCATAAAGGGAGGGTAATTTATAATGAATAACCCTGTTAGGTACCTAATAATTTTCTGTAAAAAAATTTTAATTCGCACTTTTTTACGTAGATTAAAGAAAAATATAATTTCGTGTTTTCTTGGTGCAGACATTTTGCAAAACACTGTATATTCAAATCCAAAATGATGTATTTTCTTTTAACACATACCTAATACAAATTTATTAGCAAAATTTAAATACTTGTTATTTTTGGTATATTTCTCCTTTAGACACACACATTTTTAGTTTCATTGTCAAAAGATTTAAATAAAATTACTGGACCTTATAATATTCTATTATAATTTGATGATCCCGAGTGGCCATAGCAAAAAGACGAAATTTGAGCATGAAGATTTAGATGTCATTAACGTAAAATTAATGTTTTGAAATTAATTTAAGTTTTACCAATTTAGAAAATAAAATTAATTAATAATAAAAAAAGTGTCTACTCGTGGGTTTGAACTCGGAACCTTTCGATTCATAGACGAGTACTCTAAATATTCGTTATGGAGACTTACGGGAAAGTTTTACTTTTTAACGCTGATAATCAGATTGCTATTAGTTTCATTAAAATCTCAGTTTATTTTTAAATATAGACGAATATCTTGTGGAATGCTATTATTTATTGATTCTTCACAAGAACCACTAATTTTTAATTATATTTAATCTTAATAACTAAAAAAATATATATTGACAATTAATTTGACGGAATTGTCACTTATAAAGTTCTAACATCTGACGTATCTAACCAGTAAATAAAATCGTTAGTTCAATGATTGTACCAATAGATGTCGGGCGCGATTGCCTCCAATAACTTTTACATGGCGATTATCCTACTATAGTTCTTTATACAATGATGCCATCCTTCGAAAGATATTACAGTATTCTGTTACCTGATAATTAATGTTTTTTTTTTCAATGCTGATCTAATTTAGTCACTGATCTGTATTATTTTACTGGATAGGATATAGCCACCTCAAAAAGGTTCCGAAAAATTGGCCGATTTGGGCAAATAATATGGTGGACCGGATGTTATTTATCATAACCTCTATTTTCATTTGTCATTTAATTGTGTCAAGAAGTTACGACGAAGACGCGTTTTTATTGTGGAAAACGAAGTAAAACGAGTATCCCTACCCTTCATAGGTAAATAAAACTATTATATTTATAATAATTTGTTAATAGATCTAACTATTTTGTCGAAAGAAACTGAAACAATTACTATTTTACACATTATGATACAAGCATACAAGAATACAAAAATAACGTTCTTCGATTAAATGAGAAAATTGAAGTCAATTTTAACGAATATTACTAAATTAAATAATGTTCTTGGTTTCCTACAGAATTGGAGCTTTTAGGGAAATGGGTGAAGAGTATGTATATGAACAATTTTAATATTGTATGTGCAGGATTGCGATTATGTTCTGACCATTTTGAGCTATCCTGCATTGATAAAACACAAACGAAGACTGTTGGTAAGGCTTTTAAAATTATTACTTTATATACTTTTTACATTAATAAAAATATTACAAGAAATATAAATGTTTATTTTTTCACCTTTTCCCATATTTCATTTATAAATCAAATATTTGCATAATTGTAAAAATTATGTAAAGCCTTTAAATTTATTCTTTATTTAATTGAAAATTACATTCGAATAGTCTACACAAAATTTAAGTCATAACAGCATTTTTTGAATACATATATTTATGAGTGTGGCACAAATTTCAATGTGGTTGGTGTAGGTAAAAATGGTTAGGGAGACAACAAATAGACCACGTATTAAACCTGGAAAAGTTAAAAATGTTAATTAAAATTTCTAACAGTGGTAATAATAACTAATAATTAGTAAATTTTGTTAGCTTTCCTAGACAAGTGTAGGTAATTTAAAAAATATTTCAACATCTATATTGTTAAAATTAACTTTGCAATTATAAACTATCTACCTACCTTCATTATATCTAGCAAAATTCTTAATAAAAATAATGTGTCTGAAAACACCACTAGATCAGTTCCAATTCTAATCGCTTTAGTTGCATGTTAAACATTTTCACAGGTATTGTTTAGATCTTTTACATCTTTTAACCATATCTATATCCCTGTTCTTCCTTCCTGGTTCTATTGTTACAATGGCAAACTCACCGATTCTCGTTTCATTCTTGTTCCCTAAAGTGATTCGACCATCTATGTAGTTCTAGCTCGAGGCTATTATTTCTATTACGAATATCTCCTTTTAGTTGTAGTCCCCATAAGTTTTAAGAATTTTCATTTCCACTGTAGGTACTTTAGAACTGATCATTTATCTGCTATTTATGTAGATAGTATCGGATTGCATTACTATGATATAAACAATAAACGTTCATTCATGAAGACACAATATGTTTCACGTTTTCATTTTTATATTCTCTTTCATAAAAAATCAAATTATAGGTGAATTGTCCCGAAGGACAATATCTGCGAAATGAATAGAAGAAAAACTAATCATATTATAGGTTAGATATGTCAAATTATCCCGCTATAATTTGCCCAAATCGGCCAGCAGTGTTGCATTTCCGGTCTCCTTGATGGAACGGATTTTTGGTATGTCAAAGATACCCTATATCCTATCCAGTAAAATAATACAGATCAGTGAATTTAGTTTATTGTAATTTCTTTCTTATTATTCTGATAGAGAGCTATGCACCTTTAATCTACATAAGTGAACATTATTTACAATGGTTTAATATGTAAAAAATAAAACTTGTTGGAATTCAATTAATAAAACTGGTCAGAATAAATCTTTTAAAAGTAAGTAACTAGAAGTAATACTTTTTTATTAACTTGTTTTACGAATTTAGTTCACTGAATAATCTTGTTAATTCCTGATAATATTATTCTGCTTTTTAGGAATTGAAAATCTGTTTGCTCAAAATGTCTGCAATATTCGATACCACAAAATTTCGTTTGTCTGCTCACTGACCAGATTTCAACACCCAAGTTGTGCTTTTTAATTAAAGGTAGATATTCTTACTCACACAGGACCTGTGCAGAGTAAAATTTAAAAGAATATTTGATTAATTTTAGTATACCATAGTTCCAGTTTTATTAATTTGATTGTTTAATCTGTTTATTTTTTGATTTATGACAGGTATAGTTTTCATTACCTATAAGGTTTTTGTATCGATTGTCAGAGTGTACAGTTTGTCCCAATTTAAACATTTACTTTTGATTTATCTATTTCAACATTTCTTAAAATTTCGTTGGAGCTTTTCCTGTAGTATAATAAAAAGTTCAACAAATTTTATTAAATTTTATACTACATTTTTTATATTATTGTTTATCACTAACAAGCCAATTATTTTATTTTTTAGATACTTCCTCCTGATGGATTTTGTATAGTTGCTGTACATTAAATATTCCTCAAGATTCCCCTGTATCTGGATATCCAAGTTTGTAGCTATTCACTCCGTTTTCTGTAAGGATACGATATGGATCTTCATGTTTAAGTAACAGCTTAGGGCAGATGTCATTACGTTTGTCTGGAACTCTTAGAGCCTTCAGAAGTACCAATTCACTTTGCTTTTATTTAAATAGTTTGCTGCATTTTTTCTAGTTTAAGTTTAGCTTTTTGTAGTAGTTAATCGTATGCTTCTTTGTTGTTCAAAATCCTGAGGTCTTCCTGGATATTCACCTTTCATTAACGTAATCCGTGCTATTACCGTAACAGTATTGGGTGTATTATTCATATAGTCCTGTAATCACTTCTTAAATTGCTTTTTCAGCTATATTTGAACATGGGTGTCTATTGCTTGTAAAAATAGGATTTGCGTTAGTTTTCTGAAGCCATGTTTTTAGATTTTTATTATTGAAATAGGTTGCATTGTCCATTATGCAATTTTAAAGTATTGTACATTCCATAAGGTATTCGGTTAAACACTTTTTTACTGTCTTCGTCTTTGTTCTGCTGCATGGGTAAATAGTAACAAATTTTGGAAAAACATCTGTGATAACAAAAATGTGTCTGCTTTCTTCGTTGCTTGGAATTAGGTTTGAAATAAAATCTATTGCTACAATTTCAAGAGGATTCTTTGCAATAATCATTTTAGGTATATTTTAGTTGTTTTTATTTTTTCCTTGGCAAATTGACAAAGTTTACAACATCTTGTAATGTCTTTTGTTATTATTAGATCGCTTTTACTTATATAAGTTTCTTTGAACATTAACATTGTCTTCCGGGCTCCTATGTGAATATATTTTTTATATAAATCAGGTATATTTTTTTAGCAATGTCTCTTGTTATTATGTTATGTTATGTTGAGAATGGGGTGTTAATACACTGCGACCTAAAAGATCTATTGTGCCCCCTTCTGTCGCCCATGCACTAAGGAAATGTCTCAATGCCTATAACGACCCTTCCAATCCTATTTTTTCAAGGAAGTGTAGGATTTGAAGTGGCTTCAAGTTAGCTAAATCTCCCTCTTCTATTTGATATCCTCCTAGATATAGTGCCCTTGGATTCTGGAGTGCTACACATTCAGTTAGGATGTAAATGGAGGTTTCGTCCTCCTCCTCACAGAATCTGCACTCACTATCCTCTACTACTCTCAGTTTACTTAGGTGTCCTTTTAGTCGGTAAGGATCCCTTTTGCAATACATAGCCTGTTCTTGTTCAGGCAGATGCAGGCTTCCGATATTTTCTGGTTATATTCACCCAGAAGTATTGTAACCTAAGAAATGAACTTGGTGATTCCACCAAAATTTTTAAACTTAAATAAAAAAAAAATTATTAAAGTATTAACTACAATTAAAAATGTTGTCTACTACGGTTACACAAGTTTCGGTTGTTCCGGTGTCAACCTTCGGGCCTTCGACGTCGCTCAGACGGCAGCTAGGGGGTGGATAGCTTACAAAAATTCCGGAAATAGTAGACAAATAAATAGGCGCCAACTGGGTCTATATAGTGGCCAAACTATGATCCTATTTCCCCAAAAACCCAGTAAATGAGGAAAGAAATAAAAGACAAACCTCAACTTATGTTCCTTTATAAAGAAAAAAATATTTACTAAGTATACAGTCTAATTACCTAATGGCTTAGGTGATCAAAAAAAAATTGGAGGAAATTAAAAGGAAAATTTACACTGTATATGTATATGCATAACCCAAAATAAATTATTAAATCAAAATATGGCACGGTTCGTCGTTAGCTTGGTACCAGGCATGACGCATGCGCAAAACATTAATTTCCACCTTACATAAAAAATAAAATATAAAATAATAGTTAACTTAAATCTTGTGCATAACCGCACCTATACTACATCGTATATTATAAACTAAACAATACACTTGTAATCCTTATAAGCTTATAACCCTCTCCAAATTGGAAGGTGATATCTGCTTAACTTTTGGTTAAGACCAAACTACCCAAAAGAAAATTATTAAACCATGAAATTTTATAATTAAGTATAATTCATAAAACTAAATAAAAATATAAAAAAAAGAAAATAAAAATACAACATATAAAGGACTTTAGACACAGAGGTTATTTACTTAAACTCCCAGATTGGAAGAGGTTACTTAATCTCTGCCCCCACATGGGTCTTCTGAGATTGCTTAACTTAATCGTTAAGTCTGGACCATTTAATAATGAATAAATTAAAAAAAGTAAAATTATGGCAGTAGCCCTTAATAACTGAAGAATTACAACTTAAACGGGGAAGCAGTCCAAATGTTCTGCGACCCGAAGGATTACTACATCAGCATAAAGTGCTTAAATTAAGTAAACATTTAAAATATTAATCAATTGAACGATGTAACATTTGAAAATACTTAAGTTATGAGTGAAAGAACCCTAGAACATTCTTTGCTCAAAAGTATAAATAATGTTGAGAATACCTTGACAACATTCGGTTGAAAGTGAATGTATAGTTTAACAATGCGAGCATGAAACCTTCAATATAAAGTATAAGAAAAACCTGATAATAGGGTGTCTTCTTTCACAGCATTCCCATCTTCCTATCCAGAACGAGAATCATCATTGTAAATCTAGCTACAAGTAAGCTAGGCGGCTAGTATACCAATGTTCTGTGTTCCCTCGATGAAACCGTTGAACTCCGGACGATATAACCCTCTGTGTACAACTGTTGAAATCCTGGGTCAACAACCCCTAGGTGAAACTGTTGACGAATCTTAGGCTAACAAGCCCCTGGGTGAAAATTGTCGTCTAATCCTGGGCTAACAAGCCCCTGGGTGAAAATTGTCGACGAATCTTGGGCTAACAGGCCCCTGGGTGAAACCCTTAAAATATTACAAAGAAAAATGTCAATACACATTGACTCAAGTATCCCGAACTATAGGATTACCCAAAAATGTACATAAACTAGAAAATATTCAGTATCTAGGATAAAGAAAAATTACATTGGCTCAACAGTGAGTCATAAACAGTATTATGAGCTCAAATAATTAAAATTCTGTTATACAATGCCATAACATAAAAGAAATTGCCAGCCACATGGATGGTAACATAACCAAATATATACAAAACATACCTTTTTCGTAAAGGGTTAACTTGGTAGCCTTCCAAGGATGAGAAACACGTGAGATGATCCACAGCACAACAATATTCCACACTCCAAATGCTGTGACCTTCCAATTATTGCGTTAAAATCCTATAATAGATATGGGCTGGACCAATGACCATAGGAATTTACCAATACACTAAAATTCCTCTCGAAATACGAAATGTCCATTTACCCACAATTAACTATGAAGTAGAATCTAAAATCCCCTTTAACTAGGGTAAGCCGATGGGGCTAAATATTAAGAAAATTCTACTTCGACGCAAAAATCGTCTCTCGTGACTCAACACCCACTGCCAGAAAAAACTACGTCAGCCGTCCAAAATGGCCGAAATCCCTTTCCGATAAATGTCAAGTGGGTTCAGAAATTCATCCTCAAGAATTCCCCACTATATAACTTAACAGACCATTTACGAAAGGTACCCTAAAAACTATATTTATATACAGTATAACTACATTTGGGAAACTGTTCCCGACAAAAAATTAACACAACAGCGATCGCAAAACAAAATCCCTCACGACTTAAAATCGCTCATTGTGAAACTACCTTACCTCGGGTTCTGAGCCCGATATTGGAACGTCCTACAAACATGACACTTGTCGGTGTTCTGTCGTCAAATGACGTTTATGTCATTCACTGTCATACTTAAAAAAACATTAACCTAACCTGACATCTGTAACAAAATAAACAAAGAAAATCTTAAAGAATGGTATCGTAAATAATTAATTACCCAAAGGTGAGACTATAATACATAATATATATAAATCTACAACAAAACTTGGTCTATTTTTAGGAGAGTCTGGCAAATTAAAACAGGGAACACTACACCGCAAATATGACCATTGTACAAAGTATTATACTACCTTTTACTTAGTGGTGAGATGAAATAAATTATAATAATGATGTCCGAAAGTTAGAATACAGGTGAAATTAGTTAATGACAAAAATAATAGTGATATCATCAATACGATTTTACCCTTTTTTTTTCGTATGATTAACCAGGTAAGCCAAAACAATTTTATTAATTCGTGGGGCCAAAAATGAACGTTACAGTATCTTGGCTTGTCTCAACCCCAAGAGATTGACGACCATCTGTGTATTCTTGAATTTTTATATTTGATATTAAGAATTGAACTAAGTGCTTGGTTATCTGTCTCGACAGTAAATTTTCTGCCTAATAAGAAAAATCGCAACTTGGTTACACAAAATATTATACTTGTCAACTCTAGTTCGCTGACTCCATAATTTTTTTCTGTATTTTTTGTCAGACGTGATATAAAATAAATGGGTACCTCCTTTTTATTTTGAATTTAAATAAGTACACCTGCAAATCTATGATTTCATGCGTCTGTCTTTAGAATAAATTCTTTTGTGTAATCAGGATGATATAATCTGATTTGTTTTGCAAATTCAGTATAAATTTTTTTAAATTTATCTTCTTTTTCTTTATCACATCTCCATCTTACGTGTTTCCTTAATAAAGCTATCAAAGATATCTCCATCTAAGATAAGTTAGGTTTTATTCTTTTAAAATAATTTAGAGTGTCAAGAAATCCCCACAAGGTTTTTAAATTTGTTGGACGTCTATATATTATCAATTATTTTCAATCTTTATGAATCCATGGTTATTCCAGTACTGTTGATTTTAAAACCCAGATATACTGTTTCTCTCTTTAAAAATTGACACTTCTTAAGGTTTAGTTTTAAACTTGCTTCCTCCAAAGCTTTTAATATGTTCCATGTGTTCCTTCTCATGTCTTGAAAATATAAGTATATCATCAATATTGTTACGCAGCACCCTGAGCGTGCTGCTGTAGTCATAAGTAAAAGAACGAGTAAAAGAAGACAGGATAGTCTAGAAATGTCTGGAAATGTCGTTACTTGTCAAATGGAAAATCTTCGACAGTTCGAGAAGGTTCCAGAACGTTAAAGCAAGCTATGTATGTCGGTGATCCTGACGTCACTCAGTCAGTTTGATGATATATGTTATACGTTAATGTTATCAGTTGTATAATTATTGTTTAAGTTGAGTTCAAATAACTTGAGATACCAAAAACCTGCATATCATTGGTAACAGCGGTGGGATATAAAGTAAAAGTTTATGGTAAATACTAGATCCACTAAGAACGAAGCAGGGATGGATACTTCAGGCTCACCAGCATGGTTTTTGAAGATGGAAGAGGCAAAAGTAAGGCGAGAAGAGGAATAGGAAAGGCGTAGGAAGAAAGAAGAGGAGGAAAAGGAAAGGCGTAAGAAGGAAGAAACGGAGAAAAAGAAAAGGCGTAGAAAGGAAGAGGAGGAGGAGAGAGTAAGGCGATAAGAGGAAAATAAATTGCGTAGGAGGAGAAGGAAAGGCGTAGGAAGGAATAAAAGGAAAGGCGTGGAAAGGAAGAAAAGGAAATGCGCAGAAAGGAGGAAAAGGACAGGCGTAGGAAGGAAGAAGAGGAGGAAAAAGAAAGGCGTAGCAAAGCTGAGGTAGGAATTATGAATGGTTTGCTGCAAATTCAAGGAAACCTTAAGCAAGAGGTAGGTCAGCTAAACAGCTAAACACAACAACAAGATAATTTGAAAAGCCAATTTAGAACAGCAGCAAGAGATTCTAAAAACCAATTTACAGAACCTAAAAACGAATTTAGAACAACAACAAGAGAATTTAAAGACTAATTTAGAACATCAACAAGAACAGGGATCTGCGTCAATTCATCGCCCGACAATTCATCGCGCGAAAATTCAGAGCCGACATTTCATCGTAAGACGATTCACCGCTACGACAATTCACCGCCACGACAATTTGTCGCCAGCCATTTTTTAGAATTCATTTTATGGTTTATTTTATTTTTTTTATTATAATCAAAATTTTATTTTATATATTTTTTAGTATAGGTAATAAAAAACAAGTAGGTATATTGAAAAAAAATATATTATAAAAAATTGTAGTTGTACATTTTAAATTGAATTAATATATTAAAATAATATTAAATAATTTAGACTTGCATTCGAAAATTATGCGCAATTCCTCGAAGATATTCCATGGTATTACGAGCGTCGTAGGATTCTGTAAGTAGTTTTAAACGACGTGCAGAATCTTTGCAATTTTTTTTTTTTTGAGTAATTTCATTACCTGCCACAAATTGCTCTATTTTCAATTTTTTAAGGCTTTCCTCCTTTTGTAAAGCCTTAATTAGCCTCCAAATATTGGGATGTACAATAGAAACAATTGAACTGAAACTGTTATGCCATCCTTCAACTGCATTATTGGTTCTAGCAATTCCCTCTCTGGCTGCATTGCAACAATTCCAAGAAGATATAGGAAATTTTGGTAACCGTCTTCTTCCTCTTCTGTCTAATCTACCAATCCACGTGTCTTCAAAATAGTTTATTAAATCTGCTGAGCACTCTTTACATCGTCTTCAGGAACATAAGCAAGTGTAGCCAGAAGTCGCAAATTTGATGAAAACACTTCTTCATCCACATATCGCCTCTGCAATCCGGTATTCTGGATTTGTCTCCATATACACTGAGAAAAATGAAAAAGCATCCACGAATTTGAGTATTAGGGAATTCACTTCGTACCGCATTCATCGCTGCTTTTTCGAAATCCATTAAAAAAGATGTAGGGCAAAGTTCAGGTTTCAAATTTTTTTAATGCTGCATATAAACGTCTATAGCTTTCTTCTCTTTTATTCGGCAGAATTGCACATACTGTTGGAATGGTATTTGAATATTTGACGCCATGGATTGTATATATTTGGGAAAACATATTAGGTGCTGTTGAAAAAGTTCCATCTCCGTACCAGTGTTCACACTCCAACATGTATTCAAGATTTCTTGTTGTTGTAAACACTAATATTCGATCTTCTGATGGGCCGCTGTTGTACATTAAAAATAACTGACCACTGCTTGTCAGTGTATATTCCTGTGGAATAACTAATTGAAGCAGAGAATTTGGAATCGCAGGAATTCCTTCTGTCTTTTCCTTTTTTCGTTGAATAGTTCTTTTAATTGCACTCACTTGTGGTAATCTGGCTGCAGCCAATGATGATAAACCCTCGGAAACCTTTGCAATGATTTGTTGAGTAGTGGAACCACTTTGTTCAGCTAAAACTTTCATTTTTTTAACAGCTCTTCTTACTTCGGCATCAGCACTATCTGACACATGATTATGTTCGGTACTCTTCACAATTTCATCGCCTATGGTATGAATGCGACCGGTACATCTCCATTTATGATATAGAGAACATTTCCAAATACCTTTTTCTCCAGAAATTTTTTCTCTAGAATGTGTATGGCCATTGTATAAAAGCATTTTGTGAACTCTTTCACTGTCAACAAATTGTAACGGCATTTTCAAATTTTACAATGATATAAACTCGTACAAAGACAAAATAAGAATGATTACAGTTCGTTGGTATTTCTTATTTAAACCTTATATACATATAAACAGGGCATCTAAAATACTAACTTACACAAACAAGCTATTGAAGATAATCCTTTTTAGAATTAAATATTGATTGCACTATGAATTTCTCCTTGAAAGGATTAATAAAGGATAATTATAGTTCTCTATTATTATTAACTAATGTGGTAACTTACCCGAATTGGCTAATGAAGATAATCCTTTTTAAATAGTAGGTAAAGGACTGTTGAGAACCTGCGACTGCCGCTTATACCCTTTAAATTGGCTTATCAATAATACATTATTGATATTTATTATATTTTTCTTAGTAAAAACTACTTGATTAGCAGAAAAAAAGTAAATCATATTATTGTGTAATTTAGAGTAAGATATTTTGTAATTTTTTCGAAAAAATAATTTTATTTGGTACTTATAAGAAAAATTCAATATAGCACAAAAACAATTGTTTGTTTTTCAGACATACTGTATAAATCATAGATACAATACGATATTTTTGTGGCGATGAATTGTCGTAGCGATAAACTGTCGTAGCGATGAAAAGTCGTGGCGATGAATTGTCGGCTCTGAAAGGTCGCGCGATAAATTGTCGCGCGACGAATTGACTGGATACCCAAGAACAGGCTAGAGTAGAGTTAGTTGAGCTACAAGACGCTGAGGAAGAAACTGATTACAGCCCAGGAAAACGAAGCGGTAAAACTCATATACAGATCTTCTTGCGCAAAAGTGAGAGAAATTAAATCCCAGTAAAGTGAAAAGGCCAATACTAATGCTAATCCCCAACCTACCCTCTCGCAAATCTTGAATATCCTTTAAAATATGCAACGAAACCGCCAAAAGAAATGGAGATGTTTTAATTGTGGAAGAATCGGGCACCTTCAAAGAACCTGTAGAAGCAGGGCTCGTTCTATAAATTGAAAATCAGGAAATGAGACCGAAAATTCACATAAATCAATCTTCCGAAGCCCGTTGCGAAGTCCAAAAAATAATAGTTACACCAGCTATGTGTCCCGAAGAAGCCAATCCACCCACACCTAGCCGGCTTTTAAGACATAACCAGGAAGTAGAGCATCGAAGAGGCCGTCTCCATAGCAACGCAGACTTTCTCTCCAGGCGACCCTCTTTAGGACGAGAATGCCGGTACAGTTAAAGGGTTGGAGAAGAGGAGGAACGAGTTGATAATGGTACTCTTCGGGCAATTACCATCAAGCCAGAGGACGACGAAGAAGAAGAAATCACTTTTGAAAGCCTTAGAAAGGGACAGAAGAAAGACAATGACTTGAGGTTGTCCGAGAATGGCTCAAAAATAAAGTCATACCTACTTTGCAAGAGATAGCCAAATACAGTGGAGCTTTTAAAGGATACTGGACTCAGTGGGATTTCCTGTATCTTTACGGTTGCCTATTGTATCGGAAGTAGGAGAGTCCTGATGGAGTACATGTAGTCCGCCAAGTTGTAATACTAAAATCACATGTCAGAAGTGTGTTGAAGGAGCTTCATAGCAGTCATTCTGGAGGACATTTTGGTATTAAACGGACACTGGCACGGGTTCGGGAAAGACTTTACTGGGTCAATTGCCGAAGGGATGTACTGAATTGGTGTAAAAAATGCGATGTATGAAATGGCAGGACATAAGGTCTATGGATTCGCTCGGGAACGTTTAAAATTCAATAGCGATAAAGCAGACATGCCACAGGGACACATTTTGAGAAAGGCGACACAGTACGGCGGTACAGCCCCAAGTACCGAGGAGAACTTTGTCAGAAATCGCAACGGAACTGGGAAGGCCCCTATGCCATCCTTGAAGAAAATCAACGACCTGATCTACCGCATTCAGCAGTCAGCGGGAAGTAAATCTAAGGTCCCACTAATCAAGTTATTCGGGGCGAATAACTAGAGAGGAGGGAGCAATGTTACGCAGCAAACTGCGGCGTGCTGCGATCGTCATAAGTAAAGTACTAGTAAAAGAAGATAGAATAGTCCAGAAATGTCTGTAAATGTAATTACTTGTCAAAAGAAAAATATACGACAGTTCAAAAAGGTTCCAGAACGTTAAGGCAAGCTATATATGTTGGTGATCCTGACGTCAGTTAGTCAATTTATTGATAGACGTTATACGTTAATGTAATCAGTTGTATAAATATTGTTCAAGTTGAATTAAAATAAATTAAGATACCAAAAACCTGCGTAAGAATATAATGTAATGTAAATTTTTCATATTTATTAGGTATCTTGTGTAAAGCTTTTAATAGAGCTGAGGTGGCTGTAACGCAAAACCTGTATACAACACCATCAACTACAAAGTCAGTATATTCTCTACTGTTTACCTGAAGTGGGATTATCCAGAAACTGTGCTTCAGGTCTAATTTAGTAAAAACATTTGAATAAGTTATTTTTCCTTGAATTGCTTCAACAGTAAGTGGTGCTTGATATTCTGATATCATACATTTATTTAAATTACTTGCGTCTAAGCATATTTTCATGTCTCCATCTTTATTTTTACTTTCCTATCTGTATACAGATAAGGAAAGTATAGCAATCATGATTTTTCACTGTTACTATAGGGTTGATATACTGAGTTGTGCTATATTCTATTATTTTATCTTTTAATAATTTTTCTATAATGCTTTGCAGGTCTTCTTTATATCTATGAGGTATGGGGTAAGATTTTGATCTAAAACTTTCAACATTTTTCACTTTAATTTCATAAACATAATTTTGCGCTACTCGTGATTCTTTCTTCACTATGCCTTTATATTTCTCAGTCAATTTCCTTTTCCTTTCTTCTTCCATCATAATTAATCCCAAATAGCACAAAGTCGTCTTAAAGACGTCATTAAGACGTCTAGCATAAGACATATGAGACGTCTTTAAGACGTCTTGTATTTCCTGAAAGACGTTTGTAAGACGTCTTAAAGACGTCTTAGAGCTGGGATATTCATATCATTATATTTATTAAAATTATCTTTATTTTCATCACATAATCCATCAATATCATTATTTTCTTACTTAATTCCTTTTACATTTCCTATTTTCTTATCCTGGCCTTCTCGTTCATTTTGTAACTTAGTTTCTCTTTGAACTTCATTTTTGTCCTTTATTTCTACTTCATCTACTTCCGATGTTGATTCCATTTGTTTAAACTTTATGCTTGTAACCTTTATTAGAAATTGTTTATTCTCATAATCTTTAATGCCTACATGTTTGTTCAACTTATCTGATCCCATTAGTATATCATACTCCATATTTTGAACTATTAATAATTGCATTATTACTTTATTGAAATTTATGTTATGTTGTGCTTTTGTTACTTTCTCCTAATTTTTTTCCATTAATTTTTATTCATTATTTTTGGAATTTTAATTATAGTATTTTTTACAAGAATATTACATTTATCAATTATTGATTGTTTAATAAGTGATCCCTCTGATTCACTGTCTAACACTAGATTTATATTTATTTTATTTAATTTTGCGCTTACTAATGCTAATTCGAGGTTAATTTTTTGTTGCAGGTCATCATGCAGTTTACTGAACTCTCTAGGATGGACACAACTACATGAGTCTCCTGTTATGACATGTGGAAGATACATGAGTGTGCTGGTTTACTTCTTCAGCATCTCTGGAAGAAACATCGTTCTTTGAAAATTTACTCGTCGGGTATTGTAGTTAGGGGTATTGCCTTCTGCATTCCACTACTCTTATCGATCTCTGGGATTATTTTGATCATGTCTACGGTGGTCAGTCCTGTTATTGTTATTATTATTATTATTATTATTATTATTATTTTAATTCTGTTGTCTGTCATTATGATTGGTATTATAAAGTGGTCTGTTGTTGTTATCATTATACTATTATATTAACAAATCTTCTTAATATTAAAAATATAACATATAAATATATCACTATAACTACAAAATATATATTTTTATATGGTAGATTTCCCCCGTTATAGTATTTCCTGAATATTCTTATATCCATAGACTTCCTAACAGTTTTTCCAGTGTAATCTTATCATATATTACTGAAAGTGATGTAACTTTAAAAGAATGTTTAAAACGCTTACTTATATTTCAAGTTTCATCAATGGTTGACGGCGCATAGTGGCATTAATTTACTTTGTTTGTACCAATTGACCATTCAAGTAAATGACTGACTTTTTAATTACACTTAATGGACTTGTAGAGTGGTAATAATTTCAATCTTTTTTTTGCTGGGTCACTGAATTACACGAATTGAAGTAACTGCATAAAAATTTATGTTTATAATAGTTACTAATAATGTATCATCAATTTCTTGTTGTTTTATAATATCTATCCATAGTAAATTTAAAAAATTTGTACTTATTAAGTCGCCTTGTTGCTACATTCAAAAATCATAAAACCCAATACATTTGAATTTTGAAATATACCTATACAATAATTAAAAATATAAAATTTACAGCGGGTTGCAACAACGACCGTTAAATATTTAATGACTTTTTTAACCCTAATCTGCATTCTGCTAATAAATAACGGCACCGTGAGCTGGCAACCTCGCCTCCTCCGTCTCGTCTCATGTCTCATTTACTTTGACAAATGTATCTTTATTGATTAAAATTTTGAGTTTTTCAATAATTGTTTTTAATTTTCCAGCCAATTTATGTAAGTGTCGAAAGGTACTTTGAATATATATTATAAAAAGGTCAATTTAATTTCATTTAGTTGAAGTATTATGTTGGTTGACAAAAAAAAAAACCACAGGCAATTTACTGCTACCGATAGAAGAAAATATTTAAACCACTAGATAAGTAAATTAATAATAAGTACATAATATTCATGCCTATATTTTAAAAAATTTCTACGAAAACATTAACTTTATTACATACTTAATTTGTATTTCCAACTACATTATTATAGTTTAAATTTTAGGTAATTAAAGAGGATCTTCTTATTGCTTAGCTTAGTATTTTATTAAGAATAACTAGCTTTTATTAAACATAAAACTTATGACAAGAAAATCTAAAAGTAAAATACTCACAACACAAAGAAAACTAAACTTTAAAAGAAGCCAAATAAAAAGAGAGAGGACAAGGTTAGTATTTGTCTCATTCAAAGGAATACTTTTATTGTTTTAATACATAACATTTGCATATTTATAATATCTGTACACTCACCCTCCTAGGACATTAGCATTAATGTTCTTACTAAAATTGAAAATGTCTAACGTTTAGTGTTATTTTTGTTCATTTGAATCTTTTTCTCATTTCTTTAAGGGCGAAAAACAAGAGGAGTAAATCTCCAACTTGATGGGATGGGCTCAAATTAAAGCATTTTTTCATTGAATTCCTTTGATTCAGCTGCTTTATTCTTTGATAAGAAAGTAATTTTATAATAATAAAAATTATTTTATTTTTTTTTTAAACTAAGCTGCAAAATTAAATGAACAAGTTGACTTTTTAGGATACAGAATAAAAATTACCGAGATTTTGTTTACTTTAAAAAAAAACAAAGGTTAGTATCAGAATGGTCAAATAACCTCAAATATTTGTAAGCTGTCAGTTTTGGGAGTTTGGCTTATGACGGCAGTATAGCCTCGTAGCAATATATTTTTATTTTTTAATAGGCATTACTTTGTAGTAATATAGGTGGTTTTTAAGTATGTTAAAATATTTCATGAGATGATAGCATGAATATTTTAAGCCTGAAAATTGAATTGAATATATATAGTAAGAGATAATCAATTATCTCTCTGCACATAACTGAGGAGCTTGGTATCCCTACTTCTATTGTTAAACACTTTTTAAATCGTCTATAACTTATTATTAATATTATTATTATGTAATAATACATCCTCAATAATATTTAATATTACGTTATAGTTTTTTTTCTGCCTATTTTCAGAAAAAATAAATATTTAGCAGTAAATTACTATCAGTAATAACATCTTTATTGTGTGTACCTATGTTGAAATAATACATTACTTTTTATACATTTATTAAATATGTGGAACTTGGCTATGTAGACATATCCAAACACGTAAATTTGGTCAAAAATGTGTCAAAAATGTCAAACGTCAATATTCTGATCTATGATTAATCAGTTTTATACACGTAATATTTCTTGTTTGTTTTTGTAATTTTTTACAGTCCATACACACACACATACACAAATGCCGCGTTTGAGAATCCACATCGGATGCATCTGAGATGTAAAAAATCTTTGATCACGTGATTCAGTATACGTAAATGTAATGGGACAGATGTGTCCGATGTGGATTAAAAAACACTCAAGATGTAGAAAATGCATCCGATGTGGATTCTCAAACGCAGCAAAAAGTGTATTCAAGTGCAAACTATCATTAGTGTCATTTGTCATTTCCCTTGAATTCGTCTTAAAATTGCACATACTTTGATTACTATACGGGGCAAGAGAGAGGTCCGATACGCCCAACATAGGGCGCGGCCATTTTGATTCCTGTGACACAGTTTACAGCTAAAGAATCAGATTGCTCACTCTGCGTCGGCACTATTGATCTCAATGTTCCAGTTTATGCACTTTGCAACTCGGATAATACAATATATGACAACCGCCTATAATAAAACAGCAGTGAATTTCGAAACGTCGGCCGGGCGCGCTCGCTTCGCTCGCTTATGCTGTGGTTAGGAAGTGGATAGAACGAGCATTCAGTACTATTAGTGTGTAGGTGTAAAAAGAGCGCTCAGGGCCAGGCGGGCTCGCTTACATCTGTAGCGGTTAGCAGATAGGTGGGACGTGCGAAGCGTGTTCTTATGGTGTAAATGTAAAATGGACACAGGCGAATTTCGAAACATCAAACCAAAAGCGTGCTTTTATGGTGTGTTTGGGAACTTTTTATTGTTTTGAATTCTGATAGATTTACAATAAGCGTTTTGGATAAAAATGTATTAAATAAACAAATTATCAGTATGTCAGACATATACCAGGCGCACTAATATTTCAAAATAACGCAAGGATGTATCAAGCTAATAAAGTTAGCACATTGCAGTTTTAACAGTTTTATTTTAAATTCAATAGAGTACCAAAAATTATTTAAAAAATATATTCTTGCGTAATTTTGGAGTATTAATCAACCCAGTATATTTCTTATTAACTTAGCTATTAATTTAAAAAATAAAAAAATTTAAACGTCGTAATTTAAAAAATGGGTATATTGATTTACGTTTTAAATGGGATAACTAAAAAGTCATTTCTTTATAAGCTTACAGAGCATTTACAGAGCATAAGTATATTAACAGCATTTCTTTATAAGATTTGGTTACTCTGGTGACGTCATATGTTACATCTAACAAACGGAGTGCGTGACGTCGTAGACAGAGTTCGCTCTTTTTACAATTTTACACATACTTGAATTTTCTTTTACTATACGGAGAATGGTCGCACTGCGCTGCTTGCCTTTTAAAAGCCATTTTGAACCCTTATTACGTGTTGCCTACATCTTGGCGCAATATTTTTAATAGGTGCGTTTTAATCATCCGCTTCTGCTTCGGAATTGTCAGTTTTCTTGTTTTAATCTGACAGGTTAAAACGACTAAGCCGACAATTCCGGAAGCAGAAGCGGATGATTAAAACGCACCTGATATTTTGCTTGCTGCTGTCAGTGTCAGTGAATATTATTTTTGGAGTCACAGTTTATTGCTAAAGAATCAGTTAGCTCACTCGGACCAGTTGACAGTTCCAAAATAACATCCACTCCAGGGATACAAATCCAGGATACGCAGAAGATTGCTATTTTATTATAGGCGGTTGTCATATTATTATATTATTATCCAAGTTGCGCAGTGTATAAACTGGAACATTGAGATCAAAAATGCCGACGCAGAGTGAGCGATCTGATTCTTTAGCTATAAACTGTGTCATAGGAATCAAAATAACCGCGCCATATGTTGGGCGTGTCGGACCTCTCTCTTGCCCCGTATAGTAATCAAAGTATGTGTTTCTTATAAAAAGCAAAACTATAACGACTATAATAAAATAAAGTTCAAACTCGACCACAACAACAAATTACCAAATACGAAAGACAACAGTTGACAAATGACATGACATTTGTTGCACAGAACACACTTTTTAACAGATCTAAAATTTTGGGTATTTAAATCGTATTTAAAATGACATTTAACAACCCAGTGACGTATATGCATTACAAGTTGCATAAATACAGTAGTATTTTGTTTGTCGTTTTCTTTGTTAAATTAAAAGAAAAAAATAAAATCTTATAATTTCGAAAATACCAGTCATTACTACCTCATATTAAACAAAACAAAATATAGGTAAAAATTTCAAGTTGAATACCTAATTGTTATTTTTGTGCTGATCGACACAGTAATATATTACTAACCGTTTAAATGATAGTCAAATAATAAAGCAACAATAAAATCTCCTCCATTTTAAAATACACAAACCTTGAATCATTCGTGCAATCTGCGATTAGAACAAATCATCCAATTTGAAAGTCACTTCTTGAAACTCCAGACTAATCAGCTGGGCCTCGAGAAGGTATTGGGACCATATGGGTGCTGGTTGGTTTGGTTATTTCACTAACGTTAAGTGTTAAGGAAATGCTTCTCTCTTTTCTCTGCGATCGACACCGAGCTGGATGCCAAATGTTGGATCAAATGAAATGCATCGCTATAAAAATAGATATTTTAAGTGCCACATATGGGCCCATAATTGCACGTTGCATCCACCGACATGTGGTATACCTTTATTTTTCATAAACGACTTGTTACCATTCTTGCGTATGGTGCAGAGGGGAAGAAAAATAATGTTACCGATACCTTTTTTTAAAGACGCAAATACCTGAGTAGAGTTTGTTTTTATATTATATTTTTACAGTAAATAGTAGAAAAGTAAATTGTACATTTTAAAATTTTAAGAAGCTTTACTACATTACAGTTTGGAGGTAATTTAAATTTGATAAATAATTAAATAATTATTAAAAGCTAAAGTAAAAGTAATTTGAAATAAAATTACATATCAGTTAGATCAGTGGTATACAAACTGGATGGCATGTACCCATGAAAAAGTGCGCGACAGTCCTAAAGTATTATTAAACATAAGTGGCTTTAAAATATTAAAAAATCATATTTGACAAATTCAAATTAAAATAATATTGCTTAACCACACTTCGCATTAGATTAGATTAGTGATTCCAAACATAATTTTTGGGGTTCAGTACCCGAAACGTAACCAACGGGACCCTATTACTAAGCCTTCGCTGTCCGTCCGTCCGTCAGTGAGCTGTAACTCATGATCCGTAATAGGTCAGTTGAAATTTTTACAGAATGTGTATTTCTGTTACCGTTATAACAACAAATAATAAAAATAAATTAAAAATTAAAGAGGTTGTTCTCTTTTGCTATCTTTTTGGCTTTTTTCCTTGATCGTAATAGTATTTAAAAAGTGCATTCATAGTAATAAATCTTGTACGATGGTGCGGAACTTTTCATGCCCGAGTCCGAATCACACTTGGCTGTTTTAATTTAAATAAATAAATTTTACAGCCGGTTGTAAGAACGATCCTTAAATATTTATAGACTTATTAACGCTATTGATTCATTAAAAATGCATTCCGATCCGCGACAGCTATTGAACATTGTAAATCTGGCAACACGGCGCGTTTGCCGCAATATGACCAATTATATTTATCGTTATAGAGATTGCTCACCCATATTTAAATAGAACTACGAAAAGCACCTTTTCAAGTGTTCACTGAATATAATCCTTCTGGCCCAAACGTGTTTTAAAATAAAATTTCAGCATTTGAATATTTAGAAACAAAAAAAAATAACCTATTTTACTTGAAGACACAATAAATAAAACATATTTTTTTTTGTGTTGTAAAGTTGAGTTTCCATATAGTCAAATAATATTAAGATATCTAAACAATTTTATAACGGAAAAAGTAATGAAGCCCACACAAAATACATATTATTAAAAATCAAATAACAAAATAAGACACACGGAAAATAAATTGTAGAACAAATTTCTATAATTATACATTTTTTTCTCTAAAATAAATAGTACATATAGGGACAGAGACAATTTGTAGTAAAAATTTCCAAATATTTGTAGAGAATGTATTGTAGAGTTATTATCTACAATATGTAGTAAAATATCCAAATGCATTATAAGAATTGTTCTACAAATTGTTATAATTTTTGCTATTCATTGTATGAATTTATATTAAAAATGTATTGCGTTTCATGAAAATTAATACGAAAATTCATACAAATTGTAGTAATTTTTAATAAAATTTGTAGTAGTATTCCATAATTATTATAATTAGGTAGGTATAACCTAAAAAAAATGTTCTTTAATAAAATATTCAAAATTTATTGTTTTATTATAAAAGATACAAAGTCTTAATTACATTATGTAATAAATAACAGTAATAATAGCTCACTCAGTCTCAGTTGGTTTTTCTGCACCTGAAAAATATAAAATAAAAATTAATACGTATTGAATTGTTCATACCCTTAAAACGGGAATATTCATCACCTTTACACTGATTGGGATATTAAATCACCACGTCAGATAACAAAAATGAGAAAGTAGGTAAATCACAATTAAAACAAAAAAAACATACGATCGTTGGGCACAACATTCGATCGTTTGCCACAACTATTTATTTTTAAATAATCTACTAAGGTTATTTAAATTAGTTATCTAACGGTAAATTATTCAGAAACAATAATAAATGTACTTACCACTAATAGAAGTTATTATTAAAATTTTCTCCAACGCATCGGTGCTTATAATATAATAATGTGTTATATGTACCATGCTTTCTTTTGTGAACATGGCGAACGGCTACTGCTGTCTGGCCATTTATGGTCGACGTCAAAAAACTTTGGCCAATAGCAGAATTCTGTTTTATTCACATGACTTAGAATTTCTACAATATTATAGAATATTTTTGAACAAAATTGAATTTTTTTCATAAGAAGGGATGTAAAGTATTACTATTTTTTGTAGAAAAAATTACTACCTATTTTTTGTAGAGATAATTATTATTATTTGTACAAATTTTTACAGAAGTTAGTAGTAGTAATTACGATAATTGTAATAAATTTCTACTTCTACAAACAATAGTAAAATATACTAAACATTGTGGTCTTCTTTCCTATTGTTGTAGCATTTTATTCCACAATTTAATTGCTACAATAATGAATAGTTTTTAATTATAAATTGTAGTGAAATTTCTTACAAAAAGTTAAGAATTTTTCTACAAGTCTACTACTACAACATTGTAGTAAAATTTTCTAGTCACATTTTTTTCCGTGCATATTGTCATGGTATACGTGTTTTTTTTAATAAAAAATGTCACGATTTACGTGTTTTAAATAATTATTATTGTATTTCATCCCGGTTCTCGCTCGTTTTAGTTAGTTTCAACTTGGTTACTTTTATTGTTTATGGTTTTAGAAACTGTTTTTTAAATTTCATTTTGCCGAATTTCCACTGGGATGATGATAACTAATCTATCTGCATAAAAAACATGTTATTGTAGGTACTAATAAATATAACTAATAAACCCTCATAAACTTTTATAAAAATCACAGTTTATTTTTTATACACAATGTACATGTCTATTTTCACTTTATATAATATCTTGAAGATGATGTCAATGTAGACATAGATAATTTATATGAAATAATAAAAAAAAACTAGAAAATAGTTATCAATTTTCAAATAAAACTCTATTACTATAATGTCTGATATATAAAAAAAACTTTAGATAGCGTACAACAATCATGAGAAAAAAATCCGATTTATAACCACTGGAGGCTCATGCTAATTTAAAATGGGTGTTCACTTTTTCCAATAGTTTTATCATTTGTAAGTTCGGTTCAAAATCTTGTACAAGTGTAGTTATTATTATCAATATCATACTGTTTTCAAGCACTACAACTATTAATAAATGAATAAATGAATATTTTAGTTATTGTAATATTTGTTTTGTATTTAATACGTTGAAACCCATCTATAAACATTATTAGTTAGTCAACTGAATTTTCTTCATATTTTGAGTTTATTTTTAAATTGACATTGATTTTTGTATAAAAAATATTATTACATGAAACTTTACCTACCATTTTTTCAGTTTTTATTGTAAATTTAATAATTTTCACTATTTGTCACGCATTTTAAATAATCTAATATATTTTTTAAATACTCTTTATTGGCAAAAACCAAATGAACTAAAATGTGTATTTTATAAGATCAGTCCCATCACAATACATAATATTACACAGATACAAACTAGAATGATATATAATGCATAATGATGGTGGGTGAGGTTTTCCGGGTTTTCCTCACCTGTAAGTCAAATGGCACCATCAATCATCTTTAAGTCGCCCCGGAGCGCCACGGCAAATAATAATAATAGCCGTCCCTTCCCCTACACAAGTCGTTCAGTTGACTTCAGGGGTTGAAATTCACTCGTAAGGGGGTGAATTAGGGAGAGTATTAATATTATTATTATTTTAAATGCATTCTAAATTACAATATTCACAGCTTAACAGACCCTCTTAACCCCCATTTTCAATCATTTTCAGAATCAATAGGCTTTATCTCTTCTTATAGAGTTTCATTTTTAATAAAAATTTCATGTTGATAGCGCTTTTCTTTATAATTTCAATCCTTCCTAACCCCCTATTTTTAATCAGATTTTTTCATAAATAATAGGCTTTGTCCCTTTATAGAGCTTGGTTTTTGCTTTAAATTTTTCGTTTTTGACTTCTCGTGCAGACAAAAACCGTGACATCGGACAATGTAAACCTACTGTGTGAAGAGTAGAATAATAATAAAATCAAGGCTATAACAATAACATAATAGTCTAAAAAATAGGTATACTAAAAGAATGATAAAGTCAAAGAGTCGAAAATTATTTAATAGGTACATCAGTACTTCGAAGATAAAGTGTGCTGTCATTCTAGTCAGCTTTATAGTAGAGCAGACTGAATATTGGTTGAACACTTTTCGTGTTTCATATTTACATATAATAATTATATTGCGACAAGAAATTCAGTTGGCCCCAATTATTGTCACAATATGTATTGTTTACTAATAATCTATCTATTAAAACTTTTTTTTAACATACATTAATTGTTGGTTTTTGTAACATATTTCTGTGTTCTGATACAAATTTTTTATGACATACCTAATGTATTTTACCTCCGACATGCCTCTATAAATAGTGTTGTTTAACGTTTAACTTGTAAGTTTATTAAACATTTAACATAGCATTATCATTTTTTTAAATCAATTTATATTGTGACATCACTATACATAGTTTAGAATACCACTGAAAAGGTCTCGATAAGCCGATTTTAAAAATATAACCTTTCCAACCCTGCACTACGTCTACATAGTTTATCTCACAGATATATCGGTAAATATTTAATTTAATCTTCATGATATAGGTACGTACCTAACATAGACACAACTATTAAGTTTCTTGAATTAATTTAGGCCAGTGGAATATTTATATGTTATATGGTCTTTAAAAAAACTAATTTAAGTATGACAGTGTTTATCAGTACAGTCTGTTCGCTATACTTACGCGGGTTTCGGATTAACAAAATTATGCAAATTAGTCATTGAGAACCAGTTCCCTAATGTTATTTTAATTTAAATCTGACCATTAGGGCAATTTTACCTAATTTCTTAGGAAGAGGCTTATTGAAACTGGTTGTCAATAACTAATTTGCGTAATAAAATTTTTCTCAATAAAAATTTTATTGGACCCAATAAAACAACTGACATTAAATAATCCGTGCTTAAAAAAAAACTAAAAACACAGCATTATTACAAAAATATTATCGAATTTCGATGACCCTGTTAATAAATTATTAAACTAAATAGAAATATTCTGCCAGTCCGATGGTAACTGCTCTAGTAAAGTCATTGGGTCCTATTATTGAACGTTTACGTTAATTTAAACACGAATTTGTTATGTTATGCTAACATGGAATAGATAACATATGAAACAACAGTAGGTGTCGTATCGATATGATTGAGAGGATCGATAACATAAATATATTAGATAAAAAAATACAAACATTTACAAATCATATAAATTAAAAACAGATTCAAATATACTAAGAATTCAGATTATAAATATAGGTATTAGATAATTAAATAATAAACAAATAAAGTAATAACATAGACGTTGGGCACTTAACGGTTATTCGAGACTGTTGAGGCGATATGCTTAATTAGAACATAACAGACGGAAAATAACAGTAATGTGTAATGAAAAGTATTCCATCACACGAACTTGTCTTGTTGCTGTTGAAACTCGGCCTAACACGTACTTTACGGATAACGTAAACGTTTAATCATAGGACCCATTATATCTGATCGCTCCACAGGGCAAGCCAATAATTACTATCTATAAAATGTACACTTAAGTCTGACAAGAAAACCCTATATACAGCTGGGTAGTACAAATAGAGTACTCAAAATTATACTTAAGTACTCAAAGTGTACTTAATGTGTACTCATAGTGTACTTAAAGTGTACTTAAAGTGTACTCAAAGTGTACTCAAAGTGTACTCAAAGTGTACTCAAAGTGTACTCAAAGGGTAGTCAAACGTGTACTTAAGTACTTAAAGTAATGGGTACTCCTGAGTACTTTCATCCTAAAGGGACTCAATACTCAAAAAATTTTAGAGTACTTCTGATTCGTACAGCCGAGGAGTGAGAACCCGCACAGGACCAATCAAGCATCAGCTTGTCTTGTTTGTTGTCTTACTCTTAGAAGTACGCCGCTTACTATTATTATTATTTTACATTTTATGTTTTGCCAGACAGTTTGTACCGTACATATGTGTGGTGTGACTTGTAAGGTTTACAAAGTGTAATTTGGCAAGTTGGTGTTTGGTGTTTGGTGCTGACTATCCAAAACTGTAATGATTATAAAAACAAATCCATTTATATAAGTTAATTGAATTTTAAGTATTGAAAGATTAATTATTATTCACAGTATCATAAATGAAAATACATAAATCTACATTAGAAAACTTAAAATGAACTAACGAAGAATTTATGGATGTAAGCCATATTTATACTTGTTACTCGATTTTTCAGAGTACTCTCAAAAATTTGCATAAGTACTTATTTGTTTAGGGTATTCATATGAGTGGGTATTTATACTCAGATACTTATTATGAGTATTTTGCAAAGCTATTCATTGTGAATTAGTCATGAGTTCTTTAATGCAATACTCTGTCCTGACACTATGTTTACAACTTATAACTGAGTACTCAAAATCGAGAGAAAACATTTCATGTATACATATAGAGAAATCTTCTTGTGATTTTATTGATATATAATAATGAGGAGATGCTATGACGAAGTGTCTACACCTTTGCTTTACACTTTTACGTCATATGTTAAACTCGAGATAGTGGTCAAAATAAATGCCATTTTTGTTAAATAGCTTTATAATTAAAAAAGTATACAGAACCTTATCACTATAATTAAAAAACAATATTTAGTAAGCCACTACACATTTACTAAAACTGTAATTCGCAGATTAAATCCATTCTAGAATGGATATCCATTTAGTACACCGATATGGCCTACATTATCCATTCTGCAGTTTGTGTAGAAAATAGTAATTATACATACGGGTACGGGTGTACAAAAAGTATTTACTTCGATCAAAACCTTGAGTAAAAATATGAATAAGTGTTTGTTAAAAAAAATTTAAGAAGGGTGACAGTTTTTTTAATTTTTTTAATCAGCTTCATGTCTTTTATTATGCTGAAGGCAACCTATAAATATACGTTATTCGAAATTGAGTACACGCTACAATAAGTGCCATGTTCATTTGTTCCATCTGAATTTTAAGCGATCATTTCTCATTATGTTACATGTATTTACATAAATTCTCCTTTTCGTGGAAATTATTTTATTAAAACAACTTAATGAGAAAAGTGACAAAACATACGAGCGGTGAGAAAATTACAACTTTGCTAAATTAAATACTTCTTGGAGCAATATTTTGTTACCTTGAGCTACCGATGACCTAAAAGAAAATGACACATCAAAAAATTCGCTCTGATATTTTAATGTATGTAAAATTTCTTATTCATTAACGTATTTAAATTTGTTGGGATAATTATTCTTTGAAAATATAATTGTGCTAATTATTTTAAACTATATAATATTGATCTTATTATATCAACACTATACCGGTAAATTATTTTATTTCTTCAAAACATTTTTTTTATTATTATTTTAATATTATCTATAATCGCAAATGTGGTAACGTTTTTAAATTAAATAAGTAAAGGTTCAAATAATATTTTGTATGTCTTGTAATCGTTTATAAATAAAAATTATCTTGGTAGAGCGCTTTCGGCTTTCACTGTCATATCATCTGAATTATGCGATCCTATCAATCTGATAAACCCAATTATTGCATTATCACTTTCATCCTATGGACATTATTGTACAGAATCGTGATTTATGTTTTTGTTGTTTCCCCAAATCATATTCCCCACTTTTTACTGGAAATACTCCAACTCTATAGTTGGAAATAGCAAAATTGGCGATTGTGTTTTGAGAATGAAACCTGCTACACAGAACCCATGCGTCCAGACTTTTAGCTAGATAGATTAAATATTGTAATCAAGTCAAATCATCCTTAAATAGAGGATGTAACCTTATATTAGGTAAATTAAGAGATAACTCGTAATGCCGCAGGAAATCGTGTTCCATTCTGACACCAATACTATTCGCCCAGAGGCGTAACATGATGGAAATAAAACAATGAACTTTTATTTATGTTATTAGTACTTTATTGATCTTTTCAGGTATAAAGCGCAAAAATTAAAATAAATTAGGAATAATAAATTAGACACAAAAAAATATATATACAGGGTGCGCCACGGTCAACGGGACAGAGCCTGGTGGATATACTAAACACAATATTAAAAATTCCTTTGGCAGAAATAATATACAACTAGTTTAAATAAAAATGCAAATATCTGTAGAAGCTAGTAGAATAGAAATAATACTGATGGTTTTATAAGTAGGTACATATATATTTCTGAACGATAAATTTGAAAATGTCTATGGAGATAAATAGGTAATCAAAAATATTTTGGTGATTTTTTGTTTCGAATTTGGTAATTTTTTTGTAATTAGGTAAATACCATTACATTTAAACACACCCTAAATTTAAAAAAAATTGTCCAATAAACAAAATACAAATAAATGTCGATGAAAATTAGTGTAGGTACTTAAAATTATTTTGATTTTTTTATGTAAATGAACAACAAATACATAATAAATTTAAAGAAATAAATTACTCTTGTCACTGTCTGCCCTGTGAATGTCTGCATTGTCAGGTGTTTCGTGGATAAGCAGTCGCACTGTTTCAGGCAGAAATGGTTGACTTAACCTGTGTTTGACTCTTTTTGCTAAGACTTATAAATGGGTCTGATGTGAGCAATAATCTTTGCAGAACATCTCTGTTGCAGAGGGTTCTGGAAAATTTCTTAAAATAATTCTGCATATACGACCGAAAATTTTTATTCCTTGCTTCTTGCAGTCTCTTCGGACACTTGTCCGATAGGAACAGTAGCGTATTTGATGACAGTCGTAGCGTGCACAAGGATTTTATGAAGTGTTTATTGGATGCTATCCATATAAATTCGTGTAAATTTCCGCATTTTCTTTTGAAAATTCTGCAAACTTAATCTCATCGATTTTGTGACCAGATGACAAAGCTTCTAGTATTACTTTTAGTTTGTAAATAAAAAGATAGGTCAATACCTGTGATTTTCTGCAGCTGTTTTGGGATCACTAAAAAATCGTCTGAAAGTGTTTTCAAAGTTTGAATTACCAAAACCTGCCTTGGGTATGTCTATTATTAATCTTATTTGGTCCTTAAATTCCTTTTAAATTTTTTGTTTCGTTTCCTTAACAATCTGTTTCTTTTCAGGTGTTCTGGCTTGCCACTTCTTCAATAGGAGTTTGTAGGCAATATGAAGAAGGGTCTCAAATATTCATATTCTGGCATGAAGAACAGAAAGTCCGAATCTCAGGGCTTCTGGATTTTCGATATTTGTTTTGAAAATCGTTAACGTTTTTCGGGGTTTTTCCACATTTCATTGTAGAGCTTGTATTTGTAGCCGAATTACAAACTTTGGCATCAATCATTGTAGGTATTATCGTATGTTTAACCTGTATGACTCCATTAGAAGTTTGCACTTCTATCCTTTGCAAATTTTTTGCTTGGTCTTCGATATATTTTATTTCCTCTTTTGTAATATCAAAGGTCTTGTAGGCGAACTTCTGCATAAGTCTCCATTACTTTCATTGCCTCTTTACTCGGATAGGACATTTTCTTTGCTTCTTTAATTAAGGAATAGCAGGGATATATATTGGTGTTGGACTCTCGTAGTATTACGTACACATACTATTGCTTTGTCAAACCCATATAAACAAGAAGGCACAGGGCTTCAGCAGCCGTATGCTTAACAAATCCTTTAGTTTTCTTCCTGATTGCTTTTCTAAATTTTTTTGCTAGAGTAAGAGTCGCTGTAATATCTTTTATAATTTTAGACGCATCCGAGTTTCCCGAAGTTCGCTAGCTGACGCTAGGCGTATGTCAGTTCTTCCACAGATACTTGCTTCCGAAGCTCTTCTGTCTTGCGACGCTTGTCAGTCAATTTCGAGAATAACTTTTGTGGTCTACCAGGTCTGGAAGAAGCACGTGATGCTCAAGTATGAATAGATGTGGATGCCTCCAACCATGCGTTATTTTTTTTAAGAAACGTTCTTCTGTGTAATTTGCCGAAGACCATCTTTGTTTAAAGTCAGATTTAAAATGTCTTAAATCACGACTTAGAATTTGAGACTTACTTTTGGTACAATTTGTTGTTTCCCAAAGTTGCTGCTCCAAGAAATCTAGTTTTTCGGTTAAACTTCGTTTGCCACTCTCTTTGCAAAGTAAATACAATGATTTCTGGACAGTTCAATGATCTTGTCTAGAGGATTCTCTTAAACGCGAAATTCGATTTTTCTTGGCGAAATTGTTCCAACTGGTTGAAAAGATGACATTGAGACATTTAAATTTGGTTTTCTATTTTTTTTTACTTTTGTTGAACAATATATACATTTATAATTAAAATTTTAAAGGTTAAAAAATGTGGCAGACGATGAAAATATTATACCTGCGGTATATTCTACATAAGTCACAGTTTATTAAAAAATAGGATATACAACTCGATCGTACACGGCACAGTAGTAAAAAACTTGGAATATAAACACTAACATTGAAAAATGTGCTTTGTAGTCATTTAAATTAAAGACGGACAAAAAACAGTATATATGTCAAAATGAAGCTCAAATTATACATTATTAGCAAGTACATACTTTCTTCTTTGGAACGCATCACAAAAGTTTTCTCAAAACAACAAAAAATAGCGTATTACACCCACTGCAATTTAAGTAAAATTTGGAGCGTACTGGTAGCGAGAGGAGCAAATGCAGTTTTGCGTAGATTTGGACTACCTGCTTTGAAACGGTGCTAATGCCGGCGATCCAGTAATAATTGGTTGACACTAGCACGCGAAGTGTTTTTTAAAGATTTTTTTGATCGTTTATATATTTTACTTTTGACTGATTTTATGGACTAAATACTCCTGTGTGCGGCGGCTACAAATTGAAGTTTCATATATTAAGCCGGAATGCCAAAATAAAGTATTTTTTAATGGGACAGCCTATATATTCTTTTAATTTTGTTTAACTGTTACAAATAATTTTATTATATTAAAGATTTCTTATACCTATCTCTGATAATTTCTGATTATTTTGCCATTTTTTGAAAATGTGGTGCAGTAGAATTTAACTGATTACTTTGATTACAAAATAAATTAAAGACATTTTGGAAGTTTCTTAAAAAATGTCTTTTTAGCACTCATTAATATATCAAAAAAATGTATTTTCAATTTGATGTTTTATTAAAGCAAATTTTATTTATTTTAAAAGTTCTAAATGGTTTCCTTAAACCAATAAAATTCAAACATATACTAATGTATTTATTTTAACAAAGCCTTGAAATTTACAATACATGTTCAAAATTATTGCCAATAGGCATTTTGATTCGTTTAAAATATTTTTATTTCGAGAGAGAAAGAGATTTTTAATTGAATTTCTGTTGATAAGACATCTAGATTTGTAATCCAGTGGGTTTTCGTGTCGATGATAGTAGGTATTCCGAGTTTTTGTCACCAGTAATGCAAATAATAATCCTCCCTTCCCAACACATGAAGGGATTGATTCGCAAAGGGATGAATTATAATAGAGAACGTATGGTTTAATTTTTATTTTTATTGTTGTTTGATCATTTTGCATAATATAACCCTTTTAGTAATTAATAAAATTAATTAACTAGTAAAAAAATTGTTTTTAGAAATAAATAAGATTTTTGGGTATTTGTAGTTTTTTATTAAAAAAATCTTGTATAGAATCAATCATAGTATTTCAAAATTGTATTTATACCGTATCAAAATTCTCGAAAATCCATAAAACTTCCCAATTTCACGTCTGTCATAAGAACCGGTACCTATATTATTAAAAGCAGACTTTACCTGAAGCCACTGTTTCACACACTCACAGTTTATTTAGACATAACAGGAATGTATCTAGGGGAATCAGGATCGGTTTTGGTGAATCTGTTATCTTTTCATTTGAAGAAATAATTCGGGATTTTTAGTAATACAACAATTAAAAGAAAAGATAAAGTGATAAATAAATTTAAGATAATCAGATCTAATTTTTTTTTTATAATTTATTTGGCATTTATTAAATTTAATAAATATATTTTACAATGTATATTAAAATTGTGTCTCCCTTCTAAATACTAACAAAAAATTAAAAAAATATTTTCTATATTTACAATTAGTAAAAGATTTATTTCATAGGGCTACACCAGTTGTGTATATAAACTATATTGTATTAATTTCGCCTTCAGCAAAAACTCTTTTCCTATGGCCAACTTTTAATACGTTTTATTAAAATTTAGACAAGACTGAAGTCAAAAAGGAAAATTGCAAAAGTTACAAACACGTTTATAATAAAAAAGGTTCGTCTTACTCTGGAATTATAAGTTACTTACTCTGCTTGTATCATTTGGGTTGACAAGTCTAATTCGATATCAGAATTTAAATGGTCTAAAATAGGATTTTGCAACTCAGCAAATTAATTGAGAATATCTTTAATTGAAAAATTTTCCATAGTTTTCTTATGTTCACAAATCGGTTGAAGACGACAGTTCTGCCACAAACACTTCTTAACACAGCCTCAAGCCATAATTATTGCATAACCTTATCCGGCGATGATGACCTCTACTGATATGTTTAATATATGTTTTAGAGTTTCTCCTGCTCTACAATATTTTATTTCTCGCTATTTTTAAAGAGATTTTTTCTCACACTTGCTGTTTTGTAATTTTGTCCACAATTTTAACCAATCATTTCTACATTTAGCTATTTTTCTTACTATAATAATTATTATTCTCTAAAAATCATAAAATAATAACAGTCGTTAAAAAAAGGTACATAGTATGATTATCAATTTATTTTAAATATATATTTCACCAATCTACGTTGAACTTTTTTGGCCCAGGAAGCCTGAACTTTTTATTTGGAATATCTGTCTGTTATTAGCTAATATCTGTTGACATTTTCTAAACTAAAATAAAATTATTTTGTGATAATTATGCCAAATAATATGACAGCGTTAAAATATTTTACTTATTATATTGATAAAAAATACTGCCATTATCAAATACAAATATAAAGGCCAACAATCTTGCCCTAATGCTTTAAAATCAAAATTGCTCTTGACACCCTTAAAACTTTTAATTATGATATCTGCAATATCAGTTATTATAAAAATGTTCTTCTGCAGTTCTCTCTCTATTATTAATATTTTTTTTTTTTGGTAAAAATGATAGTTACCAGAATGTACGTTCCCCAGGCTAATTAAAATATCCCAATTGACAACAAAAAAGTTATGACAGTAGATATCGACCAATTTCAGTTTTCTCAATTTTCTGAGAACTATAATTGAAATGCAATTATTTACTTGAAGCACTAATTTCCTAATAAAATGTATAACCAATATTTAAAATAATTGTTTAATTAATTAGTTAGAAAGAAAAAACTCTTGGTATATACATACATACAGCTATATATTTTTAAATAAATTGTTTTATCATCTTTTCGTATATATACACTATAACTTCCTAACAGAAAACAAATTTATTTGAATTTTAAACTACTTACCCAACAGTTTAACATATTATTGGTAAACAAAATCTATATTGTAGATAATTATATAATAAGATAAAAAAAAATCTTATGTTGTCTTAGGTCAGAACTTCTAGTACTTTAAATTGTGTGTGAAGTTTTTTATTAATGAAAGTTAAAACACATTTCAAAACCAGTCGCAACGGCCCTGACTCCATATTCAATGTTTACCCTACGGGTCCCTTATATGCCGCGTTATAACGAAATGCAACAGCTGTTGATCCAGAAACCACCCCTCAAAAATGGGAGGGGTCTCATTGCCTCGTGCCATGTGCGAATGTTCCTTTTCAAATTAGTTGATGTAAACTTTTGGTTCATTTCTTAAAACACTCTCGCACGCGACAAATCTATAATAACGACATCCGGTGCCCATGCTCGTTTACTTTATTAGTTAGTGACCAATGTGAACTTTGTTAAGTGATGACAAACGCGAACGCGAAAGCAAGTCTATTCTAAGAACAACGAGTGTGCGCTTAAAATGTCGCAAATAAGTGCCGTGCAGTACAGCAAAATCAACGTGCTTCAACAAAATCAAATTAATAATAAGCAAAGTGATCGGCAGATCATTGTTTTAAGAAAACCTCAGCATATCCTACCACAACCTAAGGAATACAACAAAGATGAGTTACTTGTTACTAATAACTCGAAGAAAAAAATTAACAAAAGTATCAAAGAGACAAAAACCAATTCAGCTCCAGTGGCGGTAGCTAGAAGAAATGCTAGGGAGCGTAATCGAGTCAAGCAAGTAAATAATGGTTTTGCCACCTTAAGGCAACATATTCCAAATTTCATAGCAGCTGCTTTCGAAAATTCGAACGGAAGAGGAGGAAACAAAAAACTTAGTAAAGTAGAAACCTTAAAAATGGCTGTAGAATACATCCGGAATTTAGAAGATATTCTTTCTATGGATAACTCTGGAGATGCTAACGATCATCCGTATCCATCACCTAATTCTTCAATTACATCACCTAATCACCAAATGCAAAATAACATTACCTACACTTACCAAATACTATCGCCTCCTGAAGATGATGATGACGATGATCTCTCTTCTAACGCTACAGCCTCTCCACAACAATTCATCAAAATTGATACATCCTCAGGAGCTTTTCACGTGCTGTCCAATTCTATATATGAAAATGGAGAAAATCTCGACCCTATGGTTGTCGATGAACATCTACTAGCACACCCACCTCTACTAGATCCCAACCTAGAATTTAACAGTCAAGATCTCTCATATCTACAGAAAGTTAATTCGTCAGATTGTTTATCTCCTGGATTCTATAGTGAAAACTCTCTATCTCCAAATTCATTAGATACAAATGATCCGAACTGTTTTATACCAGTATTTAATACTCCCTGTGGAGATGGGCTTGGTGACGTGAAACCTAACATTAATGAAATTCCAGTTATTTCGCTAAAGACTGAAAACGAGTTGCCTAATGAAGAAAAGAATAGTATGGTGGATATGCTTCAGTGGTGGGAACACCAAGAACCTCAAAATAGGGAAAGCTAGTTGTTGCTAATACTAAAGTAAGTAAAAAAATAAAAGTTATTTGTATCGATAAAAAAATGTGTGTGTAAAATGCATATTTAGACGTATAAGAAAAATTTTATAGAATTCATGTACAGGGTGATTCAAAAGTTGATGCTCCTTTTTTAAACTATATTGAAATAGACGTCTTTCTCAGATAACTTGAAAAAAAAAAACAAAAAATTACAAGGATTTAAATCTGGTGATCTCTGGGCCACTTAAAAATAAATATAGTAACAAAATTAATATTAAAAAAAAGGTTTTTATACATTACTTAGCCGAATAGGTGTACTTCTCGAAATTGGTCAGACGTAATCCTTAAGATTTTGTTATTATCTTATAATTTTGTTCTTCAGTTATTTTCTAAAAGTTTTTTTATTTTAATGACTTCTATATACAGTTAAAAAATAATATATTCATTCGTTGATCGTTTATACACGTTTTTTTTTACAGAGTCCTGTATATTTTCACATTTTTAGAACTATTTATTTATGGTTAAATTTTGATTTTTATTTAGAAAAACACTTTAAATAAAAAAAAATAACTCTTGGAATTTTCTTGATTCTATTTGTTACCGTATACTTAAGCACAAAGGTACTCGGGTATATTTTTTAAATAAAATCATCCATTGGCCCAACTCTATCATATGACCAGGTTTTGATACACAGGGAGTTAAAATGGCAAATTGACTATATTATTTAAAAAGTCTGCACTTATTAAAGTACATACTTTTACATACGTCTCCTATCCATTTTTTTATAATATTATTACTACAAAACGTTATAACATGAAATACGTTAAAATAAAATTTGCAGTTATCTTTGTATTTATGAGTTTTTAAAAAAACAAGTATCACTACCATATAATTACGATTTCATACATTTAATTTGAGTGTAAAACCATAATTTATACTAGCTAGAAGGTATAATGGCCCACCTACAAAAATGCGCCATAGTAACTCATGATAAGCATGTCAATATCAAAAATCTTTAAAAATGTGTTTATTTATTATATGGTTAATAAAAAACGAAAAATTTCCACTATAGTTTTCTGGAATTTGTGGAAGTTATTTCCTGAGAGTTCTTTCCTGCACTATTATATAATCGTAGATATATTTTGAATGGGGACCACAAAAATAACGTAATAGAAACAACTCTTGAATTTATTTAAATATCTGTCACTACCAAGTTGTACAGTAATATTAAACTTTAACATTATATTAGTAAACCCAAAGATAATAATAAAAAAATTACCCATTTTAACCGATGAAATTGTTAGAATAAGACAGGCTTCATCCTATTCAAGTTTGCAAAGAAAATTATTAGGTTTTATAATGACAACTTTTTTATCGCCAACTTTAGGAAATAAGCTTAAACGATTATTATGGTTCAAAATTCTTAATATTAAAATAAAATTAAGAAGTTTTGCTTTTAATTTTAGGTTCACAGAGTATTTTTGAAAAAAAATTTGGCTGCGCTAATAATTCTATACCTACTACTGAACAATTAAATAAGTATAAATACACACTATTTTTGATTAGGCATAATTTCAACTGTTCTTTTATTTTTTTGGAAAATTAAAAATTAAATAATTTATATTTAAATTTTTATAGATGTGGAATATGATCAACATATCTACAAAGCTAAAATGAACCGAATTTTAATTCATTTATAAGAAAAAACATGATTGAAGAATACTTAAAATTTATAATAATAATAATAATGTTGTTTATTCACATAAAACAAACACAAATACATTGTATAAAAATGTCATTTAAAGATGAGCAAATAAACATGAACTACACAGCAGCTGGTATGGACAGCTTGTACGTGGTAGATATTACCAAAAAAATTTAATCACAAATTAATTCTATAATATAACCTAATAAATAATAAATAATTAATAAGCCCAATGGATCAGTTTCACTGTATCCTAGGCAAAATGTTAAGAAACTTGTTAATAATAAAATTAAATTATTTATATAATGTAATAATTAGAAACTATTAAAATGACACTTGAAGAGGAAAAAGAACCAATTAATTTTTTTTATTCAAAAAAGTTACACAATGTGTACTTCACTTTCTTAGTTGAAGTTCTTTCGTTCGCTGTTGGTGCAGTGTGAAACAGTGTCAATTTCAATACCTTATTCACCTAGTTTACTTCCCTCCTTATTTTTTGTACACATATAGAGTGTAATTCACATCGTATAATAGCTGGTGGAGAAAATATCCACCAGTGGACACCACATCGTTGACAGTATTTTACACCGGGCCAAACGAAAGGTTTGGTGTAGTTTATTCCTACACCAGTTGGATGAACGAAAGAACCTAATGTGTGTGTGGTTGAGTTACTGACTGCGGATCCGGGTGGTTCCCCCTGGTTCCTAAACAAATAGTTGAAATAATGAAACTGTTGATTTTAGTCGTGTAGATCCACAAAAATTACAAATAATAAAATTGGTTATTTATAAAAAAAAAAATCATAACGTGGTTGTTTCATTTAAAATTTTCTAGAAAAAAAAACCTTTTAAAATTAATAATTTTTAAATATGTTGAATAAATGTTAATTTATATTTGTTTCGTTTTTCAGTTAAACGATGACAAACAGAATAATGTAACTTCAAAAAATCTCAATTCAAAATTTTACCAAAAATAAATGGTGACCTTATATTTTTAAAAGTGCCAAAATATTTAGGGTAGGCCTTCGATAGATAACACCTCGTTTTATACTTATTATTGTTTTTTTAATCGGTTTTCACGGCGAGAGGTACTGGGTGACAATGAGACCAGAGTTAAATTAATATCGTCGTCTTCAGGAGAAAATTGCGTAACTCCCTCTGATGAAATATAAAAAATATAAAAAATAATTTTAAAGTCAAATTTTTGAACATTGTTACGTATTATTTTTGTGTTGATTTAATAAAAAATATGTAGTATTTTAAAGAGTAAGAGGTGTAGATATTTTAGCTCTCTACTTAATTAACTCCCATGGATCAATATGCCTCGGCTTAAAACATATTTTGGGCTCAGATCTTTGTAACTGTTGCTACGCCAGGTCAAATTGATTTGTAATAATCAAAGTCATAAAATTTTTTTAAAAAAAGTTAAGTTTTTTACATTATACGGTTGTGGATGGTTTTTAGCGATTTTACAAGCATGTTCATAATCCGCTGTGATATTTATTTTCTGATTACGAATTTTTTTTTTTTTTTTTTCGATGCCAGAGTGCATGGAATCAACTTCCATCTCTGTATGCTCTTTTTCAGGTACTTCTGAATAATTATTGTTATCTTATGAAGCATACACCTATTAACGAAAACGTTTGCAAGAATAGAGTTTCGATTCGGCTCTGTGCATCCATCGCTGTATAATATAACTTTCCTATTGTTATTTGGTAAATTTTGGAAATATTGAATCTTCCAAAAAATTGCATAATATTAGTAATAACTCATTCTCAGTCATACCACCTTCTGCTTCGTGCCAGAGGAAGGAGCAGCCGTCTTGTGTTTTTAAATTAAAGAATGAGAAATTATGCACAACTGATTTCGTTTTGTAGTACATAGAGCTTACAGTTGACTTGAGGTACGGCACGGCACGGTAAGTCCATAGTAAAAACTGCAGCAACTGAAGCAGAATCTTGTCCCTATTTTTCTCTTCTCTAGCTGTTTTTTTTCATTTCCTGGTGCATGTTATACTATTCTTGTTCAATATTTTTTGTATCGTAGGCTACGCAGGTGTCACACAAATCTTTTTTGAAATATAAATGAAAATATTTTCCTTATTAAGCTCCTTAAAAAAGACAGTCTTGGATACAGGAATTATATTATTTTTATGACAATAGTCACATTTCTAAAACCTAAATATTTCAGTTGTGAAACACCATAATGGTTTTAAGTAAAGTTTGCTGCTGGATGACCGGCAATAATGCTACTCAACTTTTGGTAACGATTTAAAGAATGTTTTTAATTAAAAATTTTTGCTTTCATACATTTTTACTCTAACTTCTCTTCTTTTGTTCTTTGATTTTCCTTCTGCTTCCTGCGGTTAGTCCAACTTTACCCAATTCAGAATTGTAAAACTTCTTCATTCCTAATGTTTTTAAGAACATCTGTTTACAGACTCGAATGTCTGTATTGTTAATTTTTAAATGACATTTCTTCTGCTTGATTCTCCTGTTCCGCGTTTTCTCTGTACCTTTTGAATTTTAACCAATCATTGAATATATATTTTTCTTTCTGACCAAGTCATATTGCTCCAAAATATGTTAAAAATACTAACCCGATTTTCTTGAGCTACTTTATCACTTTCAATTTTCTTTGAACTATTTTTAATTTTACACCTGCATGAATTGGCCTAAATTTTTTTTTAGATTTAGGTATATTATAGTACCATTTTCCATCCGATTTTTTTACCTGTGCAGTTTAATCCCTTTTCTCGTTTCATTTTATTTGTGTATTTCTTCCTTATAGAACTGTTCACATCATCTTTTTTTATCTCTTTCTTGGAATAAAATACCGGCAGGCCGTTAACTTAAATGTACCTGATTGTTTTCATCTTCTCGCATTTCCTCGTTTACGTTATTTTCTTCTTCTGTAATATCCTCGTTTACTATATTTTCTTCTTCTCTTATGTCCTATTTACTTTGTTTTCTTCTTTTCTCATGTCCTCGTTTACGTTATTCTTTCCTTGTCTTATATCCTCGTTTACGTTATGCTTTTTTTCAGGACCCTTGTTTTGTGGGCTGGCCTTAGGTATAGCTAATGGATCTGGTACGTTAATAACTTCTACGATGATTTTTTGTGAAACGTTTCTGCTTGATCTTTCCGTCAAGTTGACGGTTTGTGAAGAGCCAGGCATGCTTCTTGATAAAGAATATTTTTCGCAGCTAAATTGGTTTCCATGATATTCGATTCTGCACCGTTAATTTCTGTATCCAAACTGTTTTGCACAAGGAAGGAATCAACTACTTTCAGCCATGCATCATCCTCTAGATCTGATTCAATATTGTCAATAGTTGCCATTGCTATTATTTTTTTTCTTCTGGAACCCATAATAATAGAGAGTAACTGTAAGAAAAAACTAATTACGTATTTATGAGCAGTTTTATAGTTAACACATGTCATAAAATGGCAAAAGGCCCTGTTTAAAAAATTTTAGGCAAACTTACGACTCATGAGACTTGGGTCTAGATTGCAGCATGACAACGGCGGTGAAATATTGCAACATTTGTCCGCAAATAAGAAAATTTGGAACATTTCTCCGTAAAAACTAAAATTAATAATAATAATAATAATAACTATTGTAAAAATTTTTAAAAGTGTATCAAATTTTATGTCGTTTTATAACAGAATTTTATTATTAAACTAACCAGATAAAATCACGGAGGCTCAATAATTTAATACTAGTTGACATGTAAAGCGTAACTGTAGTAGAATCACTTGAAGCCAACAAACCAAGAAGTGATCTACAGAACTTGTTTTTAAAGTAGGTTATGAGTCAGCAGTAGATAGCTATGCCCACGATAAATGCGCACAACTCTTAATTGCATTCAATGTGTCACTAAAAAAAAAAAAGAACTTTATGCTATGCAACTTTTTCCATATTTTACTCATTGTCACCCAGTATATATGAAAAGGCAATAATTTAAACATATTTTAAATTATACAAAGTGCTCCAGTAATGCGATACACATCAAAGTTAGGTTTTTAAAAGAGACCCCTTGTATATTATTACATTTCTGAAATCTAAAAACAATAATGTAACTTGTAGTAGGTTTATCACACTTGTCTATAACTTTTAATATATTAAAAAGTTTTCCAAATTGTAAATAAATCTTTTAGGAAAAGGGTGAGGGGGTCAAATTTAATAAAACTTTATTAAAAAAATATTTAAAAATTAATTTTCCTATGAAGAAAACGGTATAAATAAATTGAGTGCCAAATTGTTAATAAATACTGCATACAACTTAAAAATAAATAACAAAATTGCTTAGAAAGGGGACGAAGGAATCAAGTTATATAAAATTCAAATAAAAATCCATTTATAAATTAATATTTCTATAAAAAAAAAGGAAATATTAAATTAAAATTAATGCTAATGTGTTACTAAATAGAACATATATCTTAAAAAATTAAATAAATTGCTTTCGAAGAGGACAAGAGGGTCAAATTTAATAAAATCAATTAAAAAAAAATTTCTTGTCAGGCAAACAAAGTTCTGTCATAAAATTAGTGCCAAATTGTTAATAAATATAAAATAAAGCCTAAAAATAGCAAAATCGCTTAGAAAGGAGATGGGAGGGTCAAATTAAATAAAATTCCATTTAAAATTCATTATATATATATATATATATTTATTTATTTATAGGCCTTGGTGGCATCCCTCCATGTTAAAATTGCGTCTGCCGTGGCATCCACGTCCTCGTGGCATCCGATATACAGATGCCACGAGGACTTTCGATAAAACTCATCGCAAATGAAAGGATCCCACCCCTACTAACTCTCAGCAAAATATTGGCGGGATGCCAAAACAGCCTATTTTTGTATGTTTTTAAACATGGTAGTTTGAGCAATGACCGCAACTGCCGCCACTTTCGTGTGCTGTATATTCTGACATATATTTAAAGGTGGTAATGACATCCAATGATATACATATTCATTTTGAGTATCTGGTGGCCTCTGTATATTCCGTTTTCGGTTTGATGGCATCCATTTCATTGTTGCCAGATCTTATATTGGTTTATAACTCAGCCTTTTCATTTTTATAGATTTTGTTTCATACTTTCACCAGGATAAGGCGCCCTTGCGATTTACTTCCGAGAAAATAACATGTGTTTTTAAAGCTATTTTTATTATATCTTTTGAAATATACTGGTTAAATTAGGTACACTTATTCTGTCACTTTTTAAACTGTAATCTGTGAGGAACAGTTTTGTTTTGTATAAAAATTTGCACAGATTTGTCTGCCAATGTTTATCAAATTAAAACGCTTTTAATCGTATGAGGCATAAGCTAGGAGAAATTAGCGGACAAACTGGGCGGTGATGCTTGAAAATTACGATATTGTTATTTGATGAAATCTTTAGTTAAGATGGACTTTAGTGTCATGAAAGTTAAAAAATAAATAAAAATTATTATTTTTATTGAAAAAATCATTAATTCAATTTAAAATATTATTTAAAACAAAATATAATTTTTATACCAAATATTCAATAGGTTTTTGTTAACCGATTAAACGAAACATTAAGACTAACTAATGATTCAAAATATATATATTTTTCTTTTAAAGTCAGGTTTTTTTGCCGCCAAACAACTATGGGAGCAAAGAGGGGAAAAACACATTAGCTCAAGATTACAAATACAATTCTTATACTACCAATTCAGTACACAGTCAATCAATTAAATTAAAATCATTAAATAGCAAGAACTCCAACATATAGTGTTTAGGTCTTTAAAGTCATTCGTATCCGCCGATAAATATTATTCCATCAACTTTCCGTTTGAATTAACTTATTACCTGGAACATTACATAGTAAGTCCGATTTTTCTGCCTAGGCAGTAAAAATACATCTTTTTAAGTCTTTAAAGTGTCAATTAAAAGCCGCTTTGGGTACAAGAAACCAATTTTTTTTTTTAAATATTCGAAAAATTACTAACTTTTAGTATCTATACAAACGACGTGGAATCATTAGTTTTTCTACGAATTCCTTTCAAAACTAAACATATTTACATGTTTTCTTTTTGTTACACCTAACAAATAATGAAACACATCAGACTTTCTTTGTGAAAAACAATTATATTTTGTAAAAAAATATACCTCTATCGCGAGATATAGCGGTAAGTTACAAAATTAAACATATTTTATTCCAACGATTTTGTTGAAAAATCTAGAAATTGTTCAGGTAAACAGTTCCCGAGGTAAGGCCAAACTTTATTCTCGTGTGTTATTTAGAAAAAATGTTTTTTTTATTCCATTCTATGACTACCAGTTAACACAAACTTTTTCATGAATTTAAATAATTTTTAAAAAAATCAAAGAAGCGACATATACTTTCCATTTATACAAGGTTCTTCAAGAAAGTGATACATATCAAAGTTTTCCTAAATGGGACACTTTGTATTTTATATATTTGAATTTTCCTTGCCTATTTTGTTATAACAATAAAATAGTCTGATATTATACAGGGTATTTCACACGCTACAACCAGTTTTATATAAAAATCGTACTGACTTCAAAGACGTGTATAGTGCAAAATAAACGTTTGAAAATTATTTTTGTGAAGTAAAAGGTTTTCATTATTAGTCAAAATTGTTTACCGATCTACTACTTTTTTAATTTTAAAATTTTAAACAAATCTTTATAGGGTACGTCAATACAAAAAATTTAGTAACTATTTCTATTTGGGACAAATCTATTAAATTCTTTTAATATTATTTTTATTTTAAACAACATTTTTAATAAATACATGTTAAATTGTCATTTGTTTTATTAGGCAGAAAAGCACAATATTTATTGTCGTGGCTGGTGTTTCATAGGCGAAGCATAGCTAAGACTATGAAACCAGCCAAGGCATTCGGAGAAAAAATTATATGTTCCACACGGCAGAAAATTAGATATAATTCCTTGGCTGGTTCCCTAGTCTCAGCTTGGCTTCGGCTATGAAACACTAGCCACGGCAATCAATCTTGTGCTTTTCTGGCTAATAAAACAAATTACATTTTTACATGTATTTATTTAAAATAAGAATAATATTATACGAATTCAATAGATTTGTCTCAAATAGAAATAGTTACTAATTAGAAACTAATAAATTGTAATAATATTTTACCAAATATTTACAACATTATTATACTCTTCACACAGTAGTTGGTGAAGAGTATTTTACGTTTACTTTTGTTCGTCTGTCTCAAAAACAAAACATCGTATCTTCTTGAAATTTATAGGAAAAATCAAGTCCTATTAGAGGACGAAGCCTATTAAATTTTAAAAACATCTGAATAACAGTAGGGGGTTAAGGTAGGTTAAAATTAAAAAAAAAATAATTCATCTAAAAGAAGTATTATATCAACTTGAAATGTTTAATAAAAATCAAGCTCTATAAGAAGATGAAGCCTATTAATTACTAAAAGAAAATAATCTAAATAAAAATTGGGAGGTTAAGTGGGTTAAAATATTTAAAAAATCGAAAACGAAAAATTATTTTTACTTGAAATCATTGGAAAAAGTTAGCTTTATAGGGAAATAAAGCCTATTTATCCCCAAAAAAAAATATTTATAAAAAATCGCCGATTAAGCAGAGGGTCTGTTAAACTGTGAAGAGTATAAAATAGAATGCCAAGCATTATATATCCTCATTTTAATTTTAAAATTGCTTTATTGCTCTTTATTTTATGTATTCGATAAAATTTTTGTCTCAATAAAAACATTTTTACTTTTATTCGCTGAAAAATATATTTTAAAATAAGAACAATAATATATACGAATCCAATAAACACATTTGTCACAAATAGGTAGTTACTAGTTAGTACTTTATAAATTTTAATAATATTTAACCATTTATTTGAAATTTTCATTTTACATTTTTTTATTACTATTTCTTATGTATTTATTTAAATTGTCGTTTCAATAAAAACATTTTAGACATATTTAAAAAAAAATCTTTTAAAATAATAATATTTTTATGATTCCAATAAACACATTTTTCCTAAATAGTTATTAAATTTTAAGGATATTGTAAAAAAATTTTTCAATCAATAAATTACAGCTAGTTAAATTCTTATCACTAATTAACACACAGTCTATTTCCAGTCAACCAGTGACCAGTTAAAATTAAACTATTTTGTGAATTATCTTTTTTGTCATTTAGATTTAAAAATCTCCCAAAATTATTAGTTTTAGGTATAGACAAAGCTTAACTCAAATTGAACTTTAAGAAACGTTCTTTTAAATGGTGATGTAAAATACAATTAAAAAAAAAAAGGGAAAATTATGTATTTCAGTGATATAAAGATTTGTTTAAAATTAAAAAAGGAGTACATCGGTAAACATTTTTGGATAATAATGAAAACCTTTTACTCCAAAAAAATGGTTTTCAAATGTTTCTTTTGCACTATACACGTCTTTGAAATCAGTACGATTTTTATATAAAACTGGTTATAGCGTGTGAAATACTGTATACTCTCAGACTATTTTATTGTTATAATGAGAAAAGCAAGGAAAATTCAAATATTACATGAAATACAAGGTGTCCCATTTAGGAAAACTTTGATATTGTATCACTTTTTTAGAGAACCTTGTATAAATTAGAAAGTATATGTTGCTTCTTTGATTTTTTGAAAAACTATTTAAATTCTTGATAAAGTTTTAATCTCAAATTTAACATGCTTTTTAACTGGTAGTCATAGAATGAAATAAAAGAAAACATTTTTTAAATAACACACGAGAGTAAAGTTTGGTCTTATGAACAGTTTTCAATATTATAATAATGCCAGAAATAATTCATTGGCAAATTTGTATACGCGAATAAATTTAATGGGCAAAGAGACACCAATTTGTTTTTAGATCATTCCATATGCCTAAAATGTTTTGAAAAAGAGATACTAATTCTTTGAACCGCTCTCAAATAATAAATCATTTCGTTGTAAAGGATTCCATTGTTAATAATAAGCTCTGAAATCAAGTTTGAGCCAGTCAAGCATATGTTTCTTATTTAGCATTGTATTTAAAAATTTAACCAGCTAATAAAACTTTAAAAAAGAATTTCTTTTGTAATGTTTTATAAAAAATGTTAGTTTAATAAATAAAAATTTCTATTCTCTGTGACACATACATTGCATAGGTTTTGGAATGGCTAATATCCGAGTTATTTGATTATAAAATATAATAAAAATGGAACAAATCTCTTGCAAAATCCAAAGTTTGAATGTTATCTAATATTTCTATAATTTTTACAGTAATTTTGACTATTAAAGCTAAAAGTAAAGCAAATATATTATTGAAATGAGGATAAAAATCATAATTATAAATATTTAAAAATAAATGTTAGGGATAAGACAGTTTTTACCCTATGTACATCATATTTTTTTATTTTGCTTTATGGAGTACCTACCTTAAATATTAATTATAAATGTTATACTGCGTTAGTGACAAACAGTTGGTCAAATAAAAAAATAATTAAATTTCTTTGTTCTACTACAATGCGTTGATTTTCAAGAATTAAAAAAAAATTCTTAAGTTTTATTTCTTTCCTATTTGTGTACATATAGATAAGGAAAGTATAGTAGTCATGATTTTTTTCGACCTTAAGTTTTCGACGGATTTTTTCGTTTTGGGGGCTATTGAATCCGTTTTAAACTTTAATCTACCCTTCGGTAAACTTATTATATTTTGGGCCTAGTCGGAACATCTGGGGGTACTGTATAGGGTATCTTTTTCTACTTTATGAAATACATGTGTTATTTTTGCGTAGAGAAGAAACTTCTTTAAATAAAAGTTTTTCTCTAGAATGTTTGCCCCATATATAAATTTCCTAAAATGGAGCGTATTCGTGAAATTTGAGGAAAAGTGAAAATTTAGAATTTTGAACATAACTCAAAAACGGATTAAAAAAAGCAACAAATTATAAATTTAAGCTTTAATCTACCATGCGGTAAGCTGTTTAGATTTTGGGCATAGTTGGAACATCAAGGGGGTAATTTATGGGAGAGTAATTTTTCTACTTTATTGAATATATCTGTTATTTACGCTTGGATAAAAACTTCCTTGATTAAAATTTTTTGGCAAAATTATTTTTTATATTTTTTGTTCTATACATAATTTTCGTAAAATAACCCGTATTTGAGAAATTTGAGGATAAGTGAAAATTTTGAATTTTGAACATAACTCAAAAGCGGATAAAGAGAAAAACACTAAATGTTAAACAAGCTTTAATCTATTATGTGGTAACCTGATTAGATTTTGGACATAGTCAGAACATCTGGGGGTACTTTATAAAAAGGCATTTTTCTACTTTATTGAATGTATCTGTTATTTATACTTGGAAAAGAAACTTCCTTAAATAAAAGTTTGCAAAATTATTCTCTATATGTTCTGTTTTATACATAACTTTCCTAAAATTACCCGTATTTAAGAAATTTGAGGATAAGTGACAATTTTGAATTTTAATTAAACATAACTCTTCGCTTTGGCTATGAAACACCAGCCACGGCACTAAATCTTGTGGTTTTATGCCTAATGAAACAACTATTTTTTCCAAGTTTTAATAGAAAATAGTAACATTATAAAACTAAAAATCCATTGATATTACATGTTTAACCCAAATTTATATTAACTCCAATTTAAGTTTAAAGTAAAATTTTAGGAAAAAGAAATAATACCCTATTACAGCTTTTCTTTGATTGATTTTGTTTACTATGGAGAACGTCATTTTTGGACTGCTTTTTTGTCTTTTTAGGAGTCATAAGAAATAGACGAGTTCTATATAGAACATTTTTTGCACTCTTTTGGTTTTGAAAATGTACAACTTCTCGAAAATAAATCAACTAAAACAAAAGGACTATCCCTGAAATGATACATATTAAAAAAATATAAGAACAGACATAAAATATTTATCTAACGTTTATTTTAATTTTTATTCTATATTTTAACACCACTGATATTTTTTAAATTTGTAAAAACTCATCTTTTTGTTTTCCTACTGTATCTTGTTAAATCAAATTAAAATGTATTATTTCGAATATACCTCCACACGCTGTAAAACAAAAGATGTTTTTAAAAATTATTTACTGAACCAGAAGATAAGGAATATGTCCTCCAAAATATATCTGTCGCCTATAAAATAAAAAATTAAATCAAAACTTATGATCAAATAAACCAAGGCACTTTTTATTTATTTAAAGTAAAAGAAATATGAGCAATACACAAATATCTATTTTTGGGTCTTTATTCAAAGTACAACTAAAGGACCGTAAAATAAACACATGTGGTTTTAAGGTATAAAAGGGGCTGCATTTTACGAAACCTAGAAATATTGTATGCAATTGTAAACGGATCAGTGTTGTCAAACTTACAGAGTTCACGAAAGACGCTATTAGTATTTTTAAATTCTTCTCAGTATACATGGTGTATATTGGGCGGATGCCAGCAAGGGTCATATCTATACGGATGCCACGGACGACTACAATTCAATATATATATATATATATATATATATATATATATATATATATATATATATATATATATATATATATACATATATAACTTAAATTCAAAAATGCCGTAAGGTAGTTTTTAAAAAATAATTTATTTCAAATAAAAACTGTGTTATAAAATAAAGGTGTTTAATGAACAAAATCGGATTCTAGACTGAATGTAATTAAAATGAAATAAAACAATATGTTATAAAAGTGCAAATGTGAATAAACTATAAAATGTCTATTAAGCAAACTGACACTTGTATCTATGGGAAGCAAAGGTTAATGTTCTTGGCGGCTTCGTGACACTGTACACTATAACACCTCCCTGCTAGAAGTTGGCTTACTCCGGAAGTCGCATTTTTGCTTCATCTGGATTTTCCTCAGTGCTTTGATTTTTGGTATTTCCTTTACAAATAGTTTTTCGGCGTTTTAAGATAAAATGGATAAAATTATTATTATAGGAATAGACTGTCCAAACACTTGGAATATGATATATTTTACCAGACGTACAAATATCATTTAGAGGCTTTATAAAATTATCATTTGATTTTAAAAGAAATTTTGTATTAGGAATTATTGTTACAAATTCTGACTCGTATTTTGTGGGTATGGGTGATAAATAATATAGTTCAAATTGTTTTTCGAAATTGATAGGAATTGATAAGAAGTATTAAATATTATTTTCCGTTATTTTACAACTATCTTTAATTAATGATTCAAAATCTAAAATATTTTCATATGTAAGTTCAAATGGTAGTTTATAGTGATTTGAAATTTTCGTAAATTCTATGAATAATTCTTTGGATTTTATAATACTGGGATGTAACGTTCTTAATTTGCAGGATGTCATTGGATTTTCAATATCTTGTATAGTATTTAATAATGAATTATATATTATTAGTAGCTGATTAAGCAAATCTTTTCGAAATTCACTTGAAATTCAATAATATTTTTTTTTAATTTTTTTTTTTAAGTTATTTCATTTTGCTGAATATCGTGAATGGTTGTGTTAAAATTGTTAATAATTTCGAGACTTACAGAGTATTGCATTTTAAGTTGATTTTGCCGGTCCTAAATTAATTGGGAGTAATCCTAAATTTTGGGTTATATTTTTGATTTCTATTCCTTGTCCAATGGCGAGGAATCTGAAGTAAAAGCATAAGTTTTTTTTCTAGGTCTCTTAATATTAGATAGGTGAAAATCTTCAGCGGTATTTCCGTGTCTAGGAATAATTTTGGCTGTCTTTTTATTTTTATTTATTGTTTTAATGTTTTCGGCTTGATACTTATTTTTGTCTTGCCTTGTTTTTGTTTATTACGAACAAATACTCTAGTAGGTATATCTTTAGGTAATTCTTCTCGATTTTTGTTAGCTTTTTCTATAACTTTTTCTTTCATATTTTGAATTTTTTCGTTTATGTTTGAATAAATAAGTTTAATTTTTTCTTTATGTTTTGAAATATAATCGTTTAATAATTTTTGCTCAATTTCAATATTAAAAGGGGAATCGTTGCCTAAATGGCCCGTTATAATTTCAAACGGTTTTAGTTTTGTAACTGAATGAACCGAATTATTATAAGCTAAAATTGCATAATTTACCTTTTGCTCTATGGGTTCATTTTTATATTCATCTTGATTATTTAATAATCGAAGATGTTCTATTATAGAAGAGTGAAACCTTTCAGCTATTCCATTAGATTCTGGATGCTGTGACGTAACAAAGTGAATTTTAATTTTATGTAATTCCAAAAGTTCTTTTACCAATGAATTTTTTAGTTCCGTACCATTGTCCGAAATTATCTCATCCGGGATACAGTGATGGGTGAAAAATTTTATTAAGTTATTTACAGTTTCTAGCCCTTCGGCAGAATTCATTTTGTACAATTGACCATATTTAGAAAAAGAATCTATAATTGTTAAAAATTTTGATCCTTCTAAAGTTATGCTGTCCATGTGTAAAATTTGAAATGGTTTTACAGCGGTTGGAGTAATATTAAAAGTAGGTTTAATTGGATTTCTCTCATATTTGGTTAACTGACAAATTTCACATTTGTTAATATATGTTTGTATTGATTTTCTTTGGTTAGGCCAATAATAAAGGTTTTTTATTCGAGTTTCGGTCTCATCTAATCCTCTATGATTAGTTTTTCCCTCGTGATAATTTTGAATAATATCACTGATATCGCTTGGATCGATATCTATTAATTTTTTCGAACATTTGATCATATTCATTAGGGAATTTTTAAAAAATGTCTGAACTACAACACTAAATTTTTCGTAGAGCGGGTCTTCAAAATATAAGTGATATTTTACTTTTGGCACAACAAATTCTTTAAGAAATTTAATAACTTCATTTTCAAAATCATTTTTAGAAAATTGAACAAGTATTCTTTGCTTATTTTCGAAAAGTTTTATTATTGTTGGTTGAGCTGGAGAAAAATTTACTTCGGAAATAATAATTTGATTTTTTCAAAAATTTACAGGACAATCTACAATTGGGATGCCTATTATAGGGTTTTCTAGGTTAGAATGTACGGTAGCGTTATCATCTAATTGATCATTTTCTAAATTCTCGAAATTTCCGACTTCGGCTATTAATGATTCCGAATTGTCGTTATTTTCAAGGTCCTTATTAAAATCATCTATATAGTCGAGTAGAGCTTTTGAAGTACCTGGCTGATTTTCGGTTTCATTTAAATTTAATTGTATTCTAGATAAGGCGTCGCAATTTTTATTAAGAGTACCCTTTAAATATACTATTTCGTAATCGTATTCAGCAAGTTTTAGACGCCACCTAACAAGTTTAGAGTTGGGCTCCTTCAAAGAGAACAACCACTGAAGAGCTTTTGCGTCAGTATATATCCGGAACTTTTTTCCAAAAAGATAACACCGGAAGTATTTTACTGCCCATACGATAGCGAGCATTTCTTTCTCAATAGTGGAGTAAGAAATCTCTGATTTATTTAAAGTTCGGCTAGCATAAGCAACTGGTAAGTCGCTGCCGATTTTTCCTTGGCTTAAAACAGCCCCTATTGCAAAATTACTTGCATCCGTAGACAGAATAAACGGCTGCGAAAAATCAGGATATTGCAGGATAGGTTCGTTAATTAAAAGTGTTTTGCAAAGTTCGAAACACTCTACATAGTCCGGATCTGTGATATTAATTACAGCTCCTTTCTTTAGACGTTTAGTTAGCGGTAAAGTAATTTTTGAGAAATTTTGAATGAATTTTCTGTAATAGCCCAAAAGTCCTAAGAATCCTTTAATTTCGGTTGTATTTTTGGGAATCGGATATTTTTTAATAGCGATTATTTTTTCAGGATTTGGTTTTACACCTTCAGGGGTAACAATGTGGCCTAAATATGTTACCTCCTTTCTTAAGAATTCACATTTATCCAACTGTAATTTAAAATTTGAATTTCTTAATCTATCAAATACTTCTTTTAAGCGGGTTATATGTTCTTGCAAACTAGTACTGAAAATTATAATATCGTCTAGATAGACTAAACAGGATTCATTTTGTATCCCACGTAGGATATTATCCATTATTCTTTGGAAAGTCGCTGGCGCATTTCTGAGTCCAAAGGGCATGCGCAAGAACTCATAATGGCCATTTTCCGTATTAAATGCAGTTTTGGGTATGTCCTTTTCTGCAATTTGAATCTGGTGAAAACCCGACGCTAAATCAAGCGTTGAAAAATATTGACATCGTCCTAGCTTGTCAAGCAGGGTCGTAATATTGGGTAGGGGATATCTGTCGCCTATAGTTTTATCATTCAGTTTCCTATAATCGACAACTATCCGCCATTTTTGTTGTCCAGAGGCATCGGGTTTTTTACTTACAACCCAGATACTTGAACTCCATGGTGAGGTCGAAGGCCTTATAATATTTTGATCCAACATACTTTGAATCTGTTTTTGAACTTCCTTACGATGTACCTCAGGGTACCTATACGATCTAGTGTACACCGGTAACTCGTCAGTCGTTTTTATCTCATGTTTTATTTTACTGGTAAATGTTAATTTATTACCGTCTACATGAAAAATATCGGAATATTCTCTTATTAGTTTTTACATTGTTTGCCGTTCTTCTGAATTCATATGTTCAGTACGAACTTTAGAAATATCAAATTTTACTTTTGTGGCATTAAAACTATTAAAATTGGGGGATTGAATTGGATCGTATTCATCGAACAATTCTGCTTCCAATGGTTCATTTAAATCTACTGTGATATTTGATTCTGTTTTATTTAAAATAGTACATAAAGCTGTATTATTTTTTGCTACAGTTATACATTGTGGAATTTCTAATTCTGAAACTCGCGTATAAGGTATCATAACCTCTCCATTTTTGATGTTTTTTAAATTTATTTTAATTATTTGTTCAGATCTCGGAGGCACTACTATACAATTCATGCTCTGAGGAACCTTGTAGTAATAAATTTTTATTTTACTGTTAGGGGTAACCAATAAATTTTTATTTAAATCAATATTTAACTTTTTTAGGTTATCGAGCCCTAATAAACATTGAAATTTATCATGAAATTTAAATATAGAATATTTTAGGTAAATTGGTTTCTTGTATCCAAAAATTTCTGATGAAGGCATTGCCGTACAATAATTTCCCTGTGTAGTACCGTGAGCGGTCGAAATTTGAAAAGGTTCGAATTTAATCATTTTTTTAAAATACATGTCAGCAGTTTCAGGTAATAAAAATGATCTGGTAGATCCTGTATCGATAAGAACCTTTAAATCAAATTCCGGGAAAATTATGTAGGGTAATTGGCTTTCATTGTTTGTAAAATTAAGTAATTCAAAATTTTTTATTCTGTTTTTTCCGAGGCAATTTTCCCTAAAAAATTGTCTTCGATATCTTCAGGAATTTCAACTATTGGTTGCTCATCTATAGTGTGTAATTCTTCAACAAAAAATTTTTGATTTTGATTTTGTCTAAAATAATTTGGATTTTGATAATTTTGATTAGGCCTAAATGTATTTCTTGTAGACGTACTCATTGGAGTAGGTTTCGGAAAAGTTTGATTTGGATTTGGCTTAAATATATTTGTCCTTTTATCAAAATTAGTATTATTATTTATTTTACTAGTATTAGGTTGTGATGGATTATAAAAATAATTTTGTCTAACAGGCGGTTGAGAGTTATGAGAAAAATTAGTAATTTGTAATTGTTTATTTGTGTTTCTATTTTCAAGAAAACTATTCCTAGGCACAAATTTACCCTTATAAGTATTTAAACCTTCAATATTGTTTTGGAAGTCATTTGTTAACATATTTAACGCGGAATTTAGATCTGCAGGATTTTTGGTGCGCATAAGTGAACCCAGTGGTTCCTTTAAACCACGTAACAATACTCTGAGAGCCAAATTACGACAATAAATTGATAAAGTAACTATTTCATGCCCAGCAGTATGAGCTTTTATATTAGAAATTTGAAGATTTAATAAGTGCTGTATTTTATTAAAAAAATCAAAAGGCGATTCATTACCTTGTTTGGTTTGTACCATCTCTATATTTAACGTAAACATGTCTCTTTTATCAGAATAAGTATTTAATAGAGCACCTTTTAAATCTGCCCAATTTGATATTGTGCAAGATGAAATATTAACAGCTGCTTTACCTTTAATCTTTGCTAAGATACTTGACATCAGATATTCATTCTGAAAATCGTTAACATCAGCTGCATTATAAAATTTTTTGACTAATTTTTCACAAATTTCTAAAAATCTAGGAAGTAATTGTGTATCCCCTTGAAATTCGGGTATCATATCTAAATATTCCTTTTTTAGTACTGCCATTTTTAATTTTTGATTATCTTTTAAAATTTTAGCAATATTTATAGAATTTATAGAATTTATTAAAGACTTTGGGGAGTCCGAGTCAGAATCTGTGCTACTATTATCTGAATTTTCAGAACAATCTGAAGCACATTGATTAGTTTTACCTCTATATGACATAAGTACTTACAGCAAAATTAATATTCCTTCCATGTGTAGAACCAGCGAAAGATGCCACAATATTCACTTGTAGTGTTCTTTCTTCCTATTCCCGAAGTATCAAATGTACTTTTGATGTCTTCTCGTTGAGCTACTCAGTTCACCCAACTGGAACTTCCTAACACACGGTATATGTTCGAATAGGTCAATGAATCGTTAATACGAACCGAAAATTATATTCACTAATCTCGTTTGACCTATCCTACTGACTGCGCCACTTAAATTCAAAAATGCCGTAAGGTAGTTTTTAAAAAATAATTTATTTCAAATAAAAACTGTGTTATAAAATAAAGGTGTTTAATGAACAAAATCGGATTCTAGACTGAATGTAATTAAAATGAAATAAAACAATATGTTATAAAAGTGCAAATGTGAATAAACTATAAAATGTCTATTAAGCAAACTGACACTTGTATCTATGGGAAGCAAAGGTTAATGTTCTTGGCGGCTTCGTGACACTGTACACTATAACATATATATATATTGTAATGAAAACACCCTATATACAAATATCATAATAAATCTAATAATAATAATCATATTAATAACAATAATAATAATAATAATAATAATAATTATCATAATAATAATAATAACAACAACAATAATAAGAACATTAAGAAATAAAATAATGTTGGAAATATACCCTGTATAGTAAAATTTATAAGAGAGTCATAAGTGAAGACTTTGGGGAAGTAAGTAGAAAAGGGTGGTGTTCTAGGTTTAAGTATTATGGATTGTCAATTTTGAAATAAAAAAAAAAAAAAAAATGTCAAAAATTTTTGTACTAGAAATTTATTTGTAAAAGATATGGTCAAGTTGAATTAAAAAACTAATAATACATACTAAATAAACAAATTTATCTAATCAAACACGTACAGTTAAAAGTAGTAAGATATATGGAATAATGATAGTTATAGAAAAATATATAATGGTGTTCCGGCGCAACATATACAGAAGAACCAGGAGAGGACAGATAAACCATAGATATTAGAATACCTACTTGTGAAAATAGACACTTTATAAACAGTGAGTAATATTTATAAACTAATTCAAAAAAAAAAATAGTTGTGTTTGAAAAGACATTGATTGTTGTTATTTTTTTTGTAGAATTTAATTTAGTAAATAGTTTAGGTAGTATGAATGAAGAGCGAGTGTATTTAGAGTAGTTTTTAGTAATATAGTAATATAACCCCCATGAAGGTAAACAGCGAGGCATTTTGTTAATTGAAGGTTGATACTGTGTTTAAAAATAAAACTTGTATTTTTGATTTTGAAAATTTGTTTATTTTATTTAAAAATACAGGGTATAGAACAAATTAAGTTATAAATTTTTATTTTATTGAATATTGACAAAATAAAATTAAAATTATAATAACACTAAAATAGAATTAAAATACAATTAAAATAAAATTAAAATATTGTTGAAATAAAATTTAAATAAAATTAAAACAAAATCAAAATAGATACATAAAATAAATTAAATTAAAAAAATAATAATATTATAATTAGAAGCACCCCTGAGATAAAAAATAAATAAAAAAAAAAAAAAAAAAAAAAAAAAAAAAAAAAAAAAAAAAAATACTTTAATTAAAATTAAAAAATTAAAAAATAGTACTGTGTAATATCATTACAATTGGCGCCCAACGTGGGGCAGTAAAGCTGTCAAACTGACAAGTGTGTGTTTAAAATTGTCATATTGAAAAATATGCTATAAGTTGTCATACTTTGTACAGTGGTACAGAAATATAGGTATAAATAAATTTGTTAAACAAATATATTATTAAATAAAATATCAAAAAAAAGTATATGTGAATAAAATCAAGGTGTGACCATAGTGTTGATTATAACATAAAAAATAAACTTTTATTATGGAAAAGATGGAAGAAAGCAATAAAGGAAAAAATGAAGAGAAACAAAAAGTAGAAGAAGAAGAAGAAGAAAGAAAAACAAGAAATACAATAGGAAAAGATAGTAGTAAGATTGAAGAGATGAGTGTATCGGAAATGATCAGAGTGATGATGGGAAAGATGAATAAAATGGAAGAAAATTTTCAAAAGATAGACGATATAAAAGAAGATATGAAAGAATTAAAACAAGTAAAAAAAGAAATAGTTATGAAATTAGAATTCAAGATAGATGTAAAAGAAAAAAAAGAAACAAAGAAGAAAATAGAACAAATAGATATAGAAGATATTAAAAAGGACGTAAAAATAACAGAGGTTGAAAATTTGCAAGAGAAAAGATTTGAAGTATTTGAAAGAAAAGAAACAGAATTTAAAGGAGAAATAAGAGAAGGATTAAATAAAATAGAATTAAATAGACAGGATGATGTAGAAAGGATGATTAGTTTAGAAAATAAATGGATGAATACTATTACAAAAATCGATACTAAAATGGAACAGAATGTAAAAGAAATGGAACAAAGAATATTAAAAGGAAATAAGATGGGAACAAGAAATAATAATAAACAAAGGAGAAATAAAAATAAAGAAAAAGAAATTGCTAAAATTATATGGGAAAAAATAGGAAGATTAAGAAGAAAAATTAAAAATAGAATTTTGTCTGAAAAGGAAAAGACGAGAAATAAATTTAAAGAAAAGCAGAGATGTTAAAACAAAAGGACAATGAAAAAGGAATAGGTGACTAGGATAAGAAAAGGACTATGAGCTTACGAAACATGAATTAATAATTAGTAAATATTTAGAATGGTTTAGTAAAATAACAGATTAGTGAAATTAGAGGTAATGAATTAAAGAATTTATTAATAGTGGAATAACAATTGCAGAATAAATGAACAAAATAAAAGATAATAATAATAATAATAAAAAATTAATAAATTTAAAATAAAAGTATAAGGAAATTTGCATTTGAAATTTTACATAAATGAAAAATTTCAAATGTAAATTTGGGAAGTTGTAATGAAAACACCCTATATACAAATATCATAATAAATCTAATAATAATAATCATATTAATAACAATAATAATAATAATAATAATAATAATTATCATAATAATAATAATAACAACAACAATAATAAGAACATTAAGAAATAAAATAATGTTGGAAATATACCCTGTATAGTAAAATTTATAAGAGAGTCATAAGTGAAGACTTTGGGGAAGTAAGTAGAAAAGGGTGGTGTTCTAGGTTTAAGTATTATGGATTGTCAATTTTGAAATAAAAAAAAAAAAAAAATGTCAAAAATTTTTGTACTAGAAATTTATTTGTAAAAGATATGGTCAAGTTGAATTAAAAAACTAATAATACATACTAAATAAACAAATTTATCTAATCAAACACGTACAGTTAAAAGTAGTAAGATATATGGAATAATGATAGTTATAGAAAAATATATAATGGTGTTCCGGCGCAACATATACAGAAGAACCAGGAGAGGACAGATAAACCATAGATATTAGAATACCTACTTGTGAAAATAGACACTTTATAAACAGTGAGTAATATTTATAAACTAATTCAAAAAAAAAAATAGTTGTGTTTGAAAAGACATTGGTTGTTGTTATTTTTTTTGTAGAATTTAATTTAGTAAATAGTTTAGGTAGTATGAATGAAGAGCGAGTGTATTTAGAGTAGTTTTTAGTAATATAGTAATATAACCCCCATGAAGGTAAACAGCGAGGCATTTTGTTAATTGAAGGTTGATACTGTGTTTAAAAATAAAACTTGTATTTTTGATTTTGAAAATTTGTTTTATTTTATTTAAAAATACAGGGTATAGAACAAATTAAGTTATAAATTTTTATTTTATTGAATATTGACAAAATAAAATTAAAATTATAATAACACTAAAATAGAATTAAAATACAATTAAAATAAAATTAAAATATTGTTAAAATAAAATTTAAATAAAATTAAAACAAAATCAAAATAGATACATAAAATAAATTAAATTAAAAAAATAATAATATTATAATTAGAAGCACCCCTGAGATAAAAAATAAATAAAAAAAAAAAAAAAAAAAAAAAAAAAAAAAAAAAAAAAAATACTTTAATTAAAATTAAAAAATAGTACTGTGTAATATCATTACAATATATATATATATATATATATATATATTGTAGTGATATTTTATGATTAGACACAATAAACGTATGTCTCAATGTAATCACCATACTGTTACAGAATATAAATGACTAGGCTGGGGTAGTAATACAAGTAATAAAACTTACCAAAGGAGACTTCTCGATAACAAAAAACATACATGTTACAAAACATTCTTGCTGTTAAAGGCATGGTCCAACGATCCATTTAAGATAGTTCCATTCCATAGTAATAGTTTTCATTCATAGTCAATTAAATTCACAAGAAATGTACCTAAAATAAAAAGAAAATAAGGTAACAAATAAATAAATCCAACAATAGTAATAGAATATACAATTAATATAAAATAATACTAAAGACAAAACAGAAAATTTTATAATCGAACACCTAAAAAAATTATAAATATGTAGTATGTAGATTTAAAACAAACCAATAATAAGATTAAAAGTGAAAACATAAAAAGTGCGGGTAAACAACAATTATAAAAATAAAGTGAATTGAAAAATAAGTCATCTAGGATTTTGAAGGAAAAACGTTGCTGGACAACGAAAAAACAAAGGAAGGAGAGAAATCAATAATCTTAAAAAAAAGTTAGTCAAAAAGAAAAAACCTAAGAAAATTTATTTAAATAAAACACGAAAATTTAATGAAATTAAATATAAATTACCTGGAAGGTATAGCTGAACATCTCCGGGACGAATGTAGCAGTATTCTGAGTACCAGTAAGGTAAAGAAACATCATTTTTGTATGGTAAACCGGTTGAAAGTCCGGCATATTGAAATCACCACTTATCTTGAAGTCCAGAACATGTCTTAATCCTTATTTAAAACTTTAAAACGTGTGAATAGTTATACCTATAAACTGGATTGCGTATATTATAACCTCTAAATAACACATCCCGAACATTAATTTTCCAAATAAACTGTATTATTCCAATGAAAACTGCAATCACTAAACGTTTATAGTATGTAGGTGTAAATAGATTTAATTTAGTAATACTTCTTGAGAAACTAGCATTTTTTAAATCTCTTTAAATAGTATCGAACCGATACTTGTACATAATTTTCTTTCTACTAAAGACAGGTTATGAATTGTAAGTTGCATATTCATAAATCGAATGTAAGTTTCTCGCTTTGAGAACAGGCCCGTACTCAAAAGTTACATAAAATAATTAAAAGTAAATGTACAGAATATAAAATTTTCTTTAGTACAATGTTGGAATGTTAAGGTAAATAAAGTATACATAGTTGTTTATTAAGAGTTTGAAATTATTTAATTATTAGAAGTACACAAGTAAAACAAAAAAGTCTTTCTACCAGAAATAAATTTTGAACATAATAAAAGAAATACAAGTAATAAAAATAAATATCCACTTTCCGGACTATTGGTATTGGAACTCGCCTTAGACCCTGAGATACTTATACGGTAAGTAAATAATATTTTTAGTGTTTTGCTGGCTGGACATTATATGTTCTGTAACAAATTGATGAATATTAATTAATAAAGATAATTGAATTAAATCTTCCATTGGCGCCCAACATATCTTAATTAAAAAAAATAAAAAAATATATATACACTAAAAAAAAATATACAGTAAAATTAAATATAAAAAAAAAATATATATAAATACACAATTTCGATAAATAATATTGAAATACATAAAAATAGATAACAGAACATATATAAATAAATTGGCGCCCAACGTGGGGCCTCTCCTAATAAAATTTGTTATTTGTGAATGTGAGATCCGTGAAAGTGTGATAAAATAAAAGTTATAAAGTGTGAATAAAAAAAATATAATAGTTCCTTATTGTTATTTAAAATTGAAAGAAGAGGAAGAACAGAAATGGAAGGAAGAACAGAAAAGGAAGGACAAAAGGTGGAAGATTTAAGAATGGTGGATTTAAAAAGAATATTAATCAACAGAGGTTTAAGTACAAGTGGAAACAAAAAACAGTTAATAGAAAGAATATATAAAGATATGGAAAAAGAAGGAACAAATCCTGAAACAATTCTCATATTTATGGATACAATGGATGAGAACATAGAAGAAATTAGACAAGAGACAGAGGAAATAGACGAAGCAACAGAAAAAAGTAATGAAGGAGAAGAAAATAGTGAAGGGGATAAGGATAACGTAGGAGATGCAGTAGATACCAGTAAAAAAATCCAAATTATAGAACAGGTTATTATTGAACCAAACTTAGGAACCACAAAAGTACAAGAATCATTGACTACACAGAACACAGAAAATGGAATGATGCAAGCAATAATGTCTATGTTAAGAGATATTGAAAGGAATCAAGAAAAAAATAAAGTAGATATCGAAAGAAAGATAAAACAAGTAAACGAAAATATACTAAATAATGAAACTAAAGTTATAGACGTATTAAACCGAATGGATGTTAAGATTGAAAGGATCAAGAAGGAAATGTTTACAAGATTAGAAAAAAATGAGGATAAAGTTTTAAAAATTGAAGAAGAAATGAGGAAGAGACAAGAGGTGAATAAAGTGATAGAGAAGATCGGTGAGGAAATACAGGATACCACACAACGAATGTCCGGAATAGAAGAGAAATGGCAGAGAACAATAACACATCTGGATAGTTATATAGAAGAAAAGATAAACAAAGCTGAAGACAGAATAATGCAAGATATCAAAGAAAACGGTAATGGAGAAAGAGTTATTATGTATGCAAAAGAAGCAAGTGAAGTGGAATTAATGTATTACGGAGATTTAAAGACACATCCAATAAGATTTCTAAGAGATATTGAAGAAAGTGTAGCAGAGAATGGAAAAGGAAATTGGAAAAAACTAGTTCGGCGAACGCTCAAGGGAAGGGCAGCTGTATGGTGGAATGTAATCGAAGAGAATTGTATAAATTTTGAAAATTTTAAAAAAATATTTGCTGAGTATTTTTGGGGAGAAATGACACAAAGTAAGGTCAGAGAAAATCTGTATATGGGAAAATATGACGAGACGTATGGTTTTACAAGAGAAATGTATGCGATGAAGAAGATAGATATGGCAAAATATCTAGAACCGAAAATGCACATGTCAGACATAGTAAGGTATGTGTCAAGACATTTCTCTGAAGATATTAGAGAATTCGTAGCCATAAATGATATCAATGATGAAAGAAAATTTTGTGAATATCTAAAACGAATTGATCAAACTAGGACAAGAAGTTACAATCAACAGAAAACAAATATAGAAGAAACCAAGAGGGATGGATGGAGAGCTAACCAAAACAACAGGTTAGAGAAAGAAAATGGATCCACACAAAACCGTGGATATCAACGGGGCAATTCATTTGGACAAAATCGGTATCAAAACAATAACAATAGATACCAAGAGCGAAAATATGATAACAGAAGAAATGAACAAGAATCAAAATATAAATACGAACATGAATTTGAAGAAAAACCAGGACCAAGAAAAAATAACTATGATACAAATAATAAATTTCAAAAAAAACGAACAGATCTAAATTATGAACAAGAAGATTGGAATACGATAACTGTCATGGCAGATGTCGAAAGAGATTCTGCTAAGCAGGATTTTTAAAAGGAAGCAGATCAAAAATAAAACAATATCACACATGCCATAGTAACTATTCTCACCCCAGAGAGTTTATAGAAATAGAAGGGCATGAAGAAAAAAATTTAGAAAATAATTTGTTACCATATATAGAAATTAAAATACAAGACTCGCCCATAGTAGCATTAATTGACACTGGCTCACAAATATCATTATTATCTGAAGAATTCATAAGAAAGAACAGAGAAAAATATAACAGTAATATGTATAGAATTAATAAAATTGAAGTTATTGCAGCAAATAATAAAAAAATAGCAGAAGCAAATAAAATTTTAAACGCTGAAATTGAAGTCAATGGCAAAAGAAGTATTAATAATTTCATAATAATTCCTGACATGACAATAGATTTGATACTAGGTATGGATTTCTTAGAACAGAGAGAAGTAGAAATAAATATAAGAACAAGAAATTTAGAAATAGATGGAAAAAGAATTAAAATGATTCAATATAATATAGATAAAAATGAGAAAAAAATAAGTAATAATAAGTTAATAATAAGTAATATAAAAGAAGAGAAGAAAACAAAGTTTGATATTAGAAGGATAAGAATAGATCAAATCATGAATCATAACAGGAAAGCAAAGGAGAAACAAAGTATTAAAGAAGTAAAATTGCCTACAATTTTTGAATCAGTAGAAGCAGAAGGAGAAGAAGATATAGCGATAAGCGTAAATAAAGAAGAAACGAAAATTGATAAAAAAAAGATGCATGCAATAACTAATAAAATAATTGAAAACCTAAGAGTAGAAACAATAAACAAAGATAAAATACATAATAAAAATGACAAAAATTGTACAAAAGTATTTAATAAGAATATAAATTACAAAAGAAAGAAAATTTGTCGGTTTGATCTGCAGAATCCAGGTAGACGTTGCTGGGGGGCGTACATACCTAAAAATAAAAGAAAATATAAGCTAAAAATAAAAGTATATATGAGGAAATTATCATCAAGGATGAAGAGAAGGAAATTAATGAAAAAAGAAATGGAAAATAAGAAGAAAGTTAAACTGAAAGAAAAAAAGAAAAACGGTCAAGAAAAGCAAACAGAAAAGACAAAGATACAAGAAAAAATAAATATAAATAGTGTAAATAAAATAAGGATAAATTCAGATAAGATTAGACGTGGAAGACTTCCATTTATAGAAGGAAAAATTAAAGATATTAAGATAACAGCTTTGATAGATACTGGATCCCAGGTTTCTATCATAAACGAAAGGATAGTGGAAGATAATTTTAAGAAAATAGAAAAATATATCATGAGTATAAAAAAAATACAGGTGATAACGGCAAATAATAAGATAATCACCCAAATTGGTAAACTATACAATGGACCAATAGAAATAGACAAAGACAAGATTTATGTGAATTTATTAATAATGTCAAACATGGATATGGATGTTATAATTGGAGTAGATACATTGTATCAAATAGAAGCAAAATTAAAATTGAAAGATAGAGAGTTATTAATAAATAATAGAGCTATAAAATTTATATCAACAGAAGATGTGGATAAAGGCCAACAAGGACAAAATTGTCAAATAAGAAAAGAAAATGAAGAGATAAAGTTAAAGGATCAGCAAATAGTTGACATATATGAAACAATAGCATGTCCGGAAAATTTTAAAAAAGGAGTGTTAGATATTTTGAATCAACACAAAAATTTAATAGATGAGACACCAAGGATTGCTAACCATTATCAGCACAAAATTGAAGTTGAAAAAAATAAAACATTTGTTTGCAAGAGGTACCCAATTCCTTATCGATATAAGCAACAAGTGGAACAAGAATTATTGAAAATGGAAAAGGATGGTATAATCGAAAAAGCAATAACGGAATATATTAGTCCATTGGTGGTTGTTAAGAAAACAAGTGGAGATATAAGACTTTGTTTGGATGCTCGCAAAATAAATGAAATTTCAAGGAAGCAATATGATTGTCCACAAAACATTGATGTATTAATAACAAAAATTGGAAAAAACCATATATTTACCAAGTTGGATTTGAAGAATTCTTTCTGGCTTATTCCATTACATCCGGAATCGAGGAAATTGACAGGATTTTCAGTAGATGGACAAGTTTATCAGTTTAAAACTGTACCATTTGGTCTACAATCAAGCAGCGCAGCACTAACAAGAGCACTTAGGCAGATTTTGGAGGTTTCTCAGGATTTTTGTATTCATTACGTTGACGACATATTAATCTTCTCTGATACACCTGAAAAACATTTACAGCACATTAATCAAATTATAAATATTTTGGATACACATGGATTAAAACTGAATATAAAAAAATGTAAATTTTTCCAACATGAAGTACAATATTTAGGATACAAGATCACAGATACAGGAATTAAAATTGATCAAGATAGGTTGAAAATAATCAAAGAATTTCCTAGGCCAAGAAATCTGAAGATGTTACGTGGATTTCTGGGAATGCTTAACTATTATAAAAAATTTGTACATAATTTAGCTGAAAAGGAAGTACCACTAATCGAGTTGTTAAGGAAAGATGAAAAATGGATATGGAATGAAAGAAGAAATACAACATTTGAGAATATCAAAAGAGAATTTCATGATAATCTAGCCTTATATGTCCCAAATTTTTCAAAACAATTTATACTTCGGTGTGATGCATCGGAATTCGCTATCGCAGCAGAATTAGTACAAAACATTGATGGAGACGATATTCCGATATGTTTTGTGTCAAGAATATTACGTGGAAGTGAAGTACGATACACTATAGGAGAGAAAGAGATGTTGGCCATAGTGTATGCCACACAGAAGCTATCATATTGGTTAAAGGGAAGTAATTTCATAATAGAAACAGACCATCAATCGTTGACATTTTTACAAACTAGTAGATATGCTAATAATCGAATTTATCGTTGGTCATTATTGTTGCAGGAGTTTACATATGAGATTAGATACCGGGAAGGAAAAATAAATTTTACAGCCGATTATCTCAGTCGAAAAGACGAAAAAGATCACAAAACACAACAAGCAGTCATTGTCACTACAAATGTACTAAAAGAAATCAATGGAATTTATTCGGAAAAAGCTATCCGAGATAGTCAAGAAAAATGTCAGGAACTGAAATTTAAAATACAAACAGTAGGAAAATATAAGGGGTATAGTATAAAGAACAACATGATAATAAAGATAATTGGGGAACAGGAATTATATTATATTGATGGTGAATTGGCATGGAAAATAATTGCAGACATTCATGTAAGATATGGTCACATAGGAATCAGAAAAACATGGATGATATTCAGAGAAAATTATTTTAGTAAACATGATCTTACAATAATTAAGGATTTCTGTAAAACTTGTAAAATATGTAACTTGGGTAAATATAAAAACTTTCATAATCAAAATACAGTTGAAAGTATAAGAGTCACAAAGCCATTAGAAATTATTGCTATTGATTATCTTAATAATTTAATCACAACAAGAAATGGATATAAAAATATTCTAGTGATTTATGATTTATTTTCTAAATATGTGAAATTTTACCCTACGAAAAGGACAAATAAATGGGAGAGTATCAAATGCATAAATCAATATATAAAAGAAGTAGGTACACCACAAAAGATATTGACAGATAACGGGACATATTTTACAAACGACACATTTAAGGAATACTGGGAGAAACAAGATATTAAAATTATACATACCACGATACGACGACCAAATGCAAACCCAAGTGAACGTCTGATTGAGGAATGTTTGAAGTATTTGAGATTGGAATCACAAAATGAACATAGGGAGTGGGATACAAAGTTATTGCAAATAGAGAAGTACATAAACGAAACTCCAAATAGTATTACACAAATATCACCAATAGTTATTATGAAAAATCAATCACCAGACCGACCATGGGAGGTAAACTTGGAATCAATTGAAGAGATACACAGAAAAGTAAGCTTAAGAGCTCAGAAGAGAGCCGAAAAGTACAAAAAACGAATGAACGAGAAGATTAAAAAAAAAATGAAATTTAAAAAAGGAGATTTGGTTATTTTAAGGAAACATAGAGTTTCAAACTTAAAACATAACATATGTGGGAAATTATTGTTCCCATATGAAGGACCTTTTAGAATAAACAAAGTTATTGGAAACAATACGTATGAGTTGGCAGAAGTAGAAAGTAATTTACTGAAAGGACGATATCACATAGAACTTTTATACCCATACTATGACATAAATGATATAAAATGCTCTTAGTAAAAAGATAAACATTGTTAAGAAACAATAGAATAGGATGTTATTAAAAAAAAAAAATTATATATATATTTTTTTTTATAATAACATGGGGGGCGTTATGTAGTGATATTTTATGATTAGACACAATAAACGTATGTCTCAATGTAATCACCATACTGTTACAGAATATAAATGACTAGGCTGGGGTAGTAATACAAGTAATAAAACTTACCAAAGGAGACTTCTCGATAACAAAAAACATACATGTTACAAAACATTCTTGCTGTTAAAGGCATGGTCCAACGATCCATTTAAGATAGTTCCATTCCATAGTAATAGTTTTCATTCATAGTCAATTAAATTCACAAGAAATGTACCTAAAATAAAAAGAAAATAAGGTAACAAATAAATAAATCCAACAATAGTAATAGAATATACAATTAATATAAAATAATACTAAAGACAAAACAGAAAATTTTATAATCGAACACCTAAAAAAATTATAAATATGTAGTATGTAGATTTAAAACAAACCAATAATAAGATTAAAAGTGAAAACATAAAAAGTGCGGGTAAACAACAATTATAAAAATAAAGTGAATTGAAAAATAAGTCATCTAGGATTTTGAAGGAAAAACGTTGCTGGACAACGAAAAAACAAAGGAAGGAGAGAAATCAATAATCTTAAAAAAAAGTTAGTCAAAAAGAAAAAACCTAAGAAAATTTATTTAAATAAATCACGAAAATTTAATGAAATTAAATATAAATTACCTGGAAGGTATAGCTGAACATCTCCGGGACGAATGTAGCAGTATTCTGAGTACCAGTAAGGTAAAGAAACATCATTTTTGTATGGTAAACCGGTTGAAAGTCCGGCATATTGAAATCACCACTTATCTTGAAGTCCAGAACATGTCTTAATCCTTATTTAAAACTTTAAAACGTGTGAATAGTTATACCTATAAACTGGATTGCGTATATTATAACCTCTAAATAACACATCCCGAACATTAATTTTCCAAATAAACTGTATTATTCCAATGAAAACTGCAATCACTAAACGTTTATAGTATGTAGGTGTAAATAGATTTAATTTAGTAATACTTCTTGAGAAACTAGCATTTTTTAAATCTCTTTAAATAGTATCGAACCGATACTTGTACATAATTTTCTTTCTACTAAAGACAGGTTATGAATTGTAAGTTGCATATTCATAAATCGAATGTAAGTTTCTCGCTTTGAGAACAGGCCCGTACTCAAAAGTTACATAAAATAATTAAAAGTAAATGTACAGAATATAAAATTTTCTTTAGTACAATGTTGGAATGTTAAGGTAAATAAAGTATACATAGTTGTTTATTAAGAGTTTGAAATTATTTAATTATTAGAAGTACACAAGTAAAACAAAAAAGTCTTTCTACCAGAAATAAATTTTGAACATAATAAAAGAAATACAGGTAATAAAAATAAATATCCACTTTCCGGACTATTGGTATTGGAACTCGCCTTTGACCCTGAGATACTTATACGGTAAGTAAATAATATTTTTAGTGTTTTGCTGGCTGGACATTATATGTTCTGTAACAAATTGATGAATATTAATTAATAAAGATAATTGAATTAAATCTTCCATTGGCGCCCAACATATCTTAATTAAAAAATGAAAAAAAAAAAAATATACACTAAAAAAAAAATATACAGTAAAATTAAATATAAAAAAAAAAATATATATAAATACACAATTTCGATAAATAATATTGAAATACATAAAAATAGATAACAGAACAATATATATATATATATATATATATATATATATATATATATATATATATATATATATATATATATATATATACATCATCCTATCGTTTTGGCATCCGTTTATTATTAAATTCCCAACATTGTAGCATCTCTTTGCAAAGTGGCGTCCGTATATGGACGTCACTTTGTTTTCTCCTAATAATTTGGTCCACAGTAGAAATTAACGCACTTTTTGCCTTCCAGTCTAATCCGTGCGATCTGTACATTGACCTATTCTTTTATTATCCATCTTATTCTATTCAGTGCTGAGTTATATTAGATTATTTCAAGGATCACTGGACTTCAAATTGTTAGGAATATGAAAGTGAAATATACAAACTTAGTTCAGCATTTTGCCGTTTTAGCGCTAGTGTCATGTATATCTTATATACATGTTTCTTTCATTTATAATCCTACTGGCATCCGAAATGTGGCAACACTGTTAAAACACTTTTAATATTTCTTTCCGTCTATGAAATAAACTTAGAGCCAAACGAAGTATTAGCATTATGTAAACATATTTTTATTATATACGTCTTTTTGACGTCCATATAGAAGTATCGTTATCTGCATCAATTTGGCTTCCAAGATTTTACTGATTAAAAAATTTAAATAAATTAATTTCGACATATCCTGTAACTGACTGTTACAATATTTTTCATTTTTTTTATTTTCGTGTTTATTTTGAATGAATGTAACAATTGGTAAAAATTTAAAATGTAAAGCATAATTATAAAAAAATTATTTTATTTAAGGTTTGCATTAATTAAAATGAAACAACTTGAATATATTATTTGAAAACATGTAATTTATTTTGTTAAATTTACTGAATTTCTCCTTAACCCACCCCTACTCACCCCCACTAGGTCAGAATAATTGAAAAATGTTAATTCTTTAATATCTTATGTATAAAACAATTGGTAAAATATTTTCATTTTATTTACTCTTGCAAATCGCTACAGTAATACATGGCTTTATTGACTTTTGGCAATAATATTATAATAAGTATTGTAATTAATGGGTATTATAACAAGTATTATAATAAGTATTATAATAAGGTTTAACCTCGGTTACATATAATATGTAATATTCAACAACTATTTGCCAAAAAATGTCAATTATTAGAGTAACGATTATTTAAATACATTTCCATATAGAGCTTCTTTAGTCCTAAAAATTTTAAGTTGATATCGTTTCTCGTTTTTAATTTTGGGATTTTTTAATTTCAACCTTCCTTATTCCTCTCTTTTTAATCAGATTTTTTAAAAATCAATAGGCTTCGTCCCCTTAGAGAGCTTAATTTTTCCAAAACAAATTAAGTTGGTATCGTTTTTCATTTTTGATTTTTTTTTTTTTTTAATTTCAACTCCCCTTAACCACCCATTTTTATTCTGATTTTTCAAAATCAATAGGCTTCGTCCTCTGAAAAAGCTTGATTTTCCTGAAAATTTCAAATTAAAATTGTTTTTAGTTTTTGATTTGTTTTATTTTTTAAGTTTCAACCCGCCTTAAACCCGCAATTTTTATTCAGGTTTTTTTAAAATCGAATGGCTTCGTACCCTTATAGAATTTGATTTTTCCTAAAAATTTCAAGTTGATATCGTTTCTCATTTTTCAATTTTAATTTACGATTTTTTATTTTAACTACCTTCAACCCCCATTTTTATTTTTAAATGAATAGGCTTCGTCCGCCTATAGATCTTGATTTTTCTGAAAATTTCAAGTTTATATTGTTTTTCGTTTTTGATTTATGATTTTTTTTTTAAGTTTCAATCCCCCAATTTTAAAACAATGTTTTTCAAAATCAATAGGCTTCGTCCTCTAAAAGAGCTCGATTTTTCTTATAAATTTCAAGTGGCTCTTGGTTTTAGTTTTTGATTTTTAATTTTTTTTTTAAGTTTCCCAATTTTCCAATGTTAGCAATTTACTCAAGTGGTCCGTTTTAAAGCCATAAAAAAACAAAAAGCCTTAAAATAATAAATTTTACCTTTAAAAACAAAAGTTTTGTATTATATATAATTATTCTCTATATAGAACCTATAAATTTGATACTTATACTACAACACGTGTTAGAAACTTAAAAATGATTTACACGACAAAACAAATTGGTAAATTAATACATTCATTTATAGCTAGTTAAAGTGTAAAACTTTTGTTAATAAATTTAGAATGATAATAACAACGGTAATGTATTTATTTTGTTTAAAACCGGTACTCATGCTATTTCAAACAAAAATGCCACCTATTTTCCTTGCCTAAGCAAATGAGGTGAAATTTTCTACCATCGACAGTTAAATGCCAGTGAAGAAGGAGGTGAGTCGTAGCAAAAGTATTGTATGTAAATGAGTGCCAGGAGTTTACTCATATCCAACAATTCCAAGTAACGGTTTACTATAATACTCCAAACAGCTAAACCAAATTCATCTTCATGATGACTCAAGCGGCTATGCTATAAATGATTATCTCTTGCTAATAAATCGTTACCTTACCTACGAGTATAATACCTATTGCCTAACCTAATTAAGTAATATTAACAGACACTTTGGTTGGGGGTAAATAATGAAAAAATTACAATTAAATACCCAAATTTAATAATAATATTTATGCGTTAAGGGTTCACCTCGGTTACACATAATATGCAATATTCAACAACTATTTGCCAAGCAATGTCAATTATTAGAGTAACGATTATTTAAATACATTCCCATATAGAGCTTGTTTAGTCCTAAAAATTTTAAGTTGATATTGTTTTTCGTTTTTAATTTTCGGATTTTTTTAATTTCAACCTCCTTAACCCCCCTCTTTTTATACAGATTTTTTAAAAATCAATAGGCTTCGTCCCCTTATAGAGCTTAATTTTTTCCAAAAAAAATTAAATTGATATCGTTTTTCGTTTTTGATTTTTTTTTATTTTATCTTCCCTTAACCACCCATTTTTATTCAGATTTTTTTAAAATCAATAGAATTCGTCCCCCTATAGATCTTGATTTTTAGTGAAAATTTCAAGTTTATATTGTTTTTCGTTTTTCATTTGATTTTAATTTTGTTTTTGTTTTAACTCCCTCTTAAACCCCCATTTTTAATAATTTTTTTCAAAATCAATAAAGCTGATAAAGCTTGATTTTCCTGAAAATTTCAAATTAATATTGATTTTAGTTTTTGATTTGTTTTATTTTTTAAGTTTCAATCCCCCTTAAACCCTCCATTTTTATTCAGATTTTTTTCAAAATCACAAGGCTTCGTCCTCTTATAGAACTTGATTTTTCCTAAAAAGTTTAAGTTGATATCGTTTTTCATTTTTCAATTTTGATTTACGATATTTTTATTTCAACTACCATTAACCCCCATTTTTTATTATAGGCTTCGTCCGCCTATAGATCTTGTTTCAATCCCCCCTTAAACCCCCAATTTTAAAACAATTTTTTTCAAAATGAATAGGCTTCGTCTTCTAAAAGAGCTTGATTTTTCCTAGAAATTTAAAGTGGATATTGATTTTAGTTTTTGATTTATGATTTTTTTTTTAAGTTTCCCAATTCTTACCAGATTTTTTTCAAAATCTATAGACTTTGCCCTCTGATTCGGCTTGATTTCTCTTGAAAATTTCAGGTTGATATACTAACCTCCACTTTGGAGATTCCAAAATGATTGTAAATGTGACGTGTTTCCCAAATATATTATGTGGACGTTAGAATGACCGGTTTAAAAAGAAAACTAGCGAGACGCCGAAATGATTATAAAGGTAAAGTGTTTCTTATATTTGTATATGTGGACGTCAAAATAATCGGTTTTAAAAGGAAATTAGTGAGACGTCATAATGACTGCAAAATTTAAATATATTGTATAAACACTGCATGATGGAGACGCCAAAATGATTATAAGGTGAAGTGTTTCTCATATATGTATATGTGGACGTTAGAATGTTTTAAAAGAAAACTAGCGAGACGCCGAAATGATTGAACATTTTAAATATATTTTATATACACTGCATGATAGAGACGCCAAAATGATTATTAAGGTAAAATGTTTTTCATATACGTTGACGCTAGAATGATCGGTTTTTAAAAATAACTAAGAGGACGCCATAGTGATTAATATATTTAAACATATTATGTTATATACATTAGGTACAGGACGTTAAAAGGATGATATTATTAAAAGCTTTCAGATATACTAATGATAATATGTAATTATGTTAAACGTTGGGGTTTTAAATAATGGTTGATGCATCGTCTGTGTATATCTACAATATGTGACGTTACAATGATTAGATTTTCTTTTAAGAAACTTGGCAACGTTGCTGGTAGTCGCAATGATTTTACTTTTAATTTTTTTTTGTACGGACGCCAAAATGCGTTTTAGTGTAAAAGTCGCGTATATAGTAAACTTTACGCTACTAAAAATCTAAGATGAGTTTCATGTATTAAAAAATGCGCCGGATTTATATACACGGCTAAATATTTAAAAATAGGTTTCTTTCTAGTGGACGCCAAATTAAGGTGTTATGAAAGGATGCCAAAATGATAGTGGGATGTATATATATATATATATATATATATATATATATATATATATATATATTTACATCATTCTATCATTTCGACGTCTTTTCATAAAACAGTAATCTGGCGTCACCTAGAAGGAGTAGGTTTTTTACAAAACTAACCGTGTATATAAGTTCAGCGATTTTTTTGGAGCCCGGAGCTGTTGTCGAAATTTTCCTATCACATACTTTATGTATATTTGTATATTTCACTCTGAGGTGAATTTTGGCAACAGTACGAAAAATCGTTCATTGTGGAAACATATTGGCAACATGCAACGTTGCCAGTTTTCAGAAATTATAAATACCATCATTTTGGCGACACGTCTTGCATATATACACATATGCCAAATGTACAATCAATTTGAACTCAATATACATAATAATTTTAATGAAAGGTTCAAGAAATTATTTAAAGATTAATAGTACAAAAATATATATAAGTAATGATTTTTTAAGGTTATTTACTATCATTTGGACGTCATCTATTATGAGTATGCATGCAATATACTATTGGAATTTACTAACATTATGACATCTAAAAAGCTTAATAGACAATTTGGCTTCTTTTTTATTTATATATTACCTTAAAAATATGACGTTAAAATGTTATAAAATACATTATATTATAAAGTATAAAGAAACAACAGTTAAATTATTACCTACATACCATCATTTTGGCGACACGTCTTGCATATATTCACATATGCCAAATGTACAATCAATTTGAACTCAGTATACATAATAATTTTAATGAAAGATTTAAGAAATTAGTTAAAGACTAATAGCACAAAAATATAAATAAGTAATGATTTTTTAAAAATATTTAATATCATTTCGACGTCATCATTTATAGGTATGTATGTAATATACTATTAGAATTTACCAACATTTTGACATCTAAAAAGCTTAATAGACAATTTGGCATCTTTTTTTTTATTTATATATTGCCTTAAATAATATGACGTTAAAAAGTTATAAAATACATTATATTATAAAGTATAAAGAAACAACAGTTACATTATTACCTACATTTTAACTACGTACTATTTTATTTACGAAAATGGTGGTAGAATGGTAAATAAATATTAGGAACGCCAGCTAGTTCTTAGTTCAGTTTAGTTTTTCTGTTAAAGTGGAGACGTCGCGCGTTGTTGTGTTATGCATTGCAAATTTTACAGGAAAATCTTTAAAATAAATAATTCGAGAGACGCTAAAATGGTGACTCCCACCTTATCGAGACTGAGGACCACAATAGTAAACCCGTAGCGTAAAAAAATCAAGAAAGACGTTAATTTTTTGGTTTGTGAAGCATTGACATTACTTAGGTAAAACCATGTGATAATTTTCACAAGTCTTAATTTTTAAAACCATTCTATATCGCCTTTTGATTAGGATTTACAAACTTGTTCGAGCAATTTATCCAATAATAATTGGCCCCTTTACCTCTTAAGCCTGCTCATGTAAAATATTTGGGCTCCTTACTTCGCCTATTTTTTTAAAAATATTCGGTCCCTTTTAAATATGTCTATGTAAAATTATATGATCCCATTACTTCCTTAGATCTGTTCATGTAAAAATATTTTCGCCCATTGTCGCTTAAGCCTACCTACGTATAAAAATTTAAAATGGTTTTAAAAAAGCGGCAACATTTTTTTAATTTTGATAAATTATTAATACCAATTATTTGGGTTGGGCAGTGCATTTATCATTCTGGGGGTCGATTCTCGACTCGTAGGAATATTTTCCTATAGGAATTTTTGACATTTTTATATACCTCGAAAATTTATGACATTTTCCTACATACACGAAAGTGTCACAAATTCCTATAGGAAAAGGTTCCTACAAGTTGAGAATCGACCCCCTGATAGTTAAACAATAGTAGTGTTGGACGACTACTGATGTATTTTTTACATATTTTTTAAAACTTTTCGGTAATTAAAAATTTTCAAGTTGTTTTTGTCTTGGTTTTGGAAAAATTTACTTAAAAAAGCTAATTAGTCTTGTAAATCACTAATTTTCATGCAATGCATTTCATTAGTAGGACAAGCTTTTATTATGCCCATTATTAAAGACTTTAAGAAATAAATACCTTATTGTAATATAAGAAGAAAAACCTTAATTAAATAGACTTTTATCGTCTGATGCTTACTAAAAAAGTTGATCCAAGGTCTTGTATATCACTAATTTTCATGAAATACATCTTATTAGCCCGACAAGCACCCGTTTTCATCCGTTATCCTTAAAGGGGTACGTCAAAATTTTACCCTCAACATTTCTGAGCTCTTTTCAATTAGGGCGTTCAATTATTTAAAAAATGAAACACAATTTACAGATTTTATTGTTGTTAAACGTAATGCCAAAAATGTGAAATGTCACCATTCATTGCCTATTTTTTTCGATTTTCGATTTTTTGTTTTTTCGATTTGTCGATTTTTTATTTTTCGATTTTCGTTAGTTGGTCGTAGAAAAAATATACTGTACAACTCAAGTGTATTGGCCATATTCACTCTTGTTGCACAAACTACTAATTTTCTACACCCTCATGGATATTAGCTTATCTACGCACAGACTACAAAACGAAAAAGTATGTCATTGCGTTTAACTGAACGAATATATTTCATATCCATTCTAGGTAGTGATAACACTGCAAAAAAATTAAATCAACCAATCACAGTTCATATTTTAGACACCCAACTACTATTATTTTTATAATTTTAAATAAGGAGTAGGGTTGCAACTAGGGAAGGCGCAACCCCCCTTAGAAATATCACCTTTACAATCAGCAGCTGTTGTTTGACAGGTCGTTGGAGAATATTTGCAATGTATGGAATATTAGGAATCTTAGGAATGTTAGACGTTAGGAATCAATCGGGTTCTAAATTAGAAGCAATTATTTAAGAAAATCAAACCGTAAGTCAATCAGAACTTTCGTTCTAGAGCTATCGTGCTGGCATACATACGCGCAGACGACCAGACGAAATTTTTTTTTTGCATTTTTGGACTCTATGTTTGGAAACGTAAAAATGTATAAAAAAAATGGTAAGAAAATTTTTTCGTCTGCACGAATTTAATACTGAGGCCCCATAGGAAGGGCCTCGGTAATGGTTGAGATAGAAAAATATTTACTTGAAAATGCCGAGAAACTGAAAGTAGAAGATATATACTGCGAAACAGCCAAATGGAAAAAATTCGGTAATTAATAAATGAGAGCCTGTTCCGAAAAATGCTCGGACACGTCGAATGGTATTTTTAGTTGCGCATTTTTTTAACAAAAATGTTTTATACAGGGTGTATCATGTAACAGTGATCAATACCAACTTTCCTATTTTAAATTCAACACCCTGTATATTTTGCAATTATTGGATTCTTTAGAAAATTCTAGAAAAATTTTATGTACTATGTTCCATACCTGTTTCGGAAATATTAAATGTTTTCCAATTTATTGCAAAAATTAAAATTAATAAAATAAATTTATTTGATTACAGAAATTCGTTACAGCACGCTCAAAAACTAATAAGTAATGCTGTTTATTTCTTGAAAATGTATCAAAAAAAAAAAACATCTCAATCTAGGAGAAATGCTAGCCGCGAACCTCTTGACAACATCCTAATAAGAAATTAAAAAATGTCTTCTAATGTTACTCAATATCTCAAAAGTTAGGTATAGGATATTATAGTACATTAAGTATGTCTTGAATTTTCTGAAGAATCCTAAAATTTAAAAATATACAGGGTGTTGCATTTATAATAAGAAGGTTGGTATTGGCCAGTGTTACATGATACACCCTCCATAAAAAGTTTTTGTAAAAAAAATGCGCAACTAAAAATACCAATCGATGTGTCCGAGCATTTTTTAAAACACGCCCCTATTTATTTATTACCGAATTTATTCCATTTGGCTGTTTCACACCGTAGAAGAAATAAGGAAAGAAGATAAAAAAATATTCTATATAAATAATAAATATAAAAGTCCAGAACCATCCACAAATAGCAATATAAATATAAGTAATGCCACAAAAAAACAAAAAAAAAATGTGTGGACAGACCAACACAAAAGAAAGTAAGTCATGAATTTCTTTCAAAAATATTCAGAATTAAAAACCTTAAAAAAAAATAAAATGTAATTAATTAAAAGTAAAATATCCCAACTTTTACTGTGTGTCCAATTAAGTCGAAACCATATGGAAAATTAAATTTTTTTATTCTTAGTTTTATGAAAAAAAAAATCATTCTTTAAAAAAAGTTCTTCATGGTTCAAAACTTAAAATGCAACTATCAAATATAATTTTTTTTTGAAGCTTTATAGGTACGTGGTTTGTCAAAAAAATATGAATTTGCTGAAGAGTAAAGAATCTTAATTTTTGAGAAACCTCGTATATGACTAATAAAATTTGATATCTGATGATTGTATTTTAGGTTTATACCATGCTCGACTTTTTATGAAGATTAACTTTTTTTCCTAGTTCTCATATGCCACCAACTATCTACATAAGTTGGCGTAATATGAAAAACTTTTTTATTATTAATATTAGAAAAAAGTTATTCGTCATAAAAAGTCAAGCATGGCCTAAAATATAAAACACAACATCCGATATCAAATTTTATTAGTCGTATACAAAGTTTGTCAAAAATAAAGGTACTTTACTCTTCAGCAAAATTCATATTTTTTGACAAACCTCGTATACGGCGTAAAGAAAAATAATATCTGATGGTGGCATTTTAAGTTTTGGACCATGCAGAACTTTTTATAACGAAGGACTTTTTTTATAAAACTAAAAACAAAAAAAGTTTCCCATATGGTTTCAACTTAATTGGACACACTGTATAACAAAAAATGCAAAAAATAAAGGTATTCATTTAAAATAGATGCTCAAAAAAGCAATTCTTTTCGACTTTCGATTAAACTTTCAAAAATTTCTTCCTTGTGTTTTTATTTTTCATTATTATTTGCATTTTCTGTCCATTTTAATAATTTTTATATTTTACTAATAAATAGTTTATTGTTTAAAGTTTTCAGCTTTAAAAAAAATATAATTAGTTTAATTTAATTTTAATAAATTTGTCCAAATATAAAAAATCCTATTTAACTGTAGTACCTTACTAAATAAAAACAAAAATTAATTCAATAAAATATTGATTTAAACTACTTGCTCTGATATTATGTACTAGATATTTACTTTAAAAACCGCAAATAATTTCTTGTAATAAAATTTCTCGTTAATATTTTTTTTATGCTTAGGTGTATACACTTATGTGTGTTTTGTGTCGGCTTTGTTACTGTTTCCCAGCGCCAATTCAGGAAGAGTACTGTTAATTAAAACCTAACAGTGAATGGCCGGAGTGGGGAATCATACCTGGACATCAAAATTATTTTTAAATAATTAAAGTTTGTAAAAGAATCCCGGTTGACGGTGAGATTCGAACTGCGGACTCTTGGATTCGCAAGCCCAAACTCTAGCTCTGAGCCACCCACCCCATAAAGATTTGTTTAATAGAGAAACATCAAAAAAAATTTCTTTATTCACTTGTAACATAATTAACTAGCATTCTACAAAAACTTATATGTTTCATCAATCTTGTTTAAATTGTTGAGTGGTGAATGGCAATGATGAATAAATTTACGTGTACTTTATTTTCATTTAAATAATAGTTTGACGCCATAATGACAGTAAGTCATATTATTTATATACAAATATATATCTTGAGGCCGAAATGTTGATTGGTAAAGATTACTAAGAAGAGAAATTAGAACTTCATCGTTCAAATATCAGTATACAACGTTGCCAAGTTTTCGATGCCAAAATGTTAGTAGACTGAAAGCTGGATATACATCTACAGTAGCGCCAATATGGAAAAACGCTGAACTAATTGTATATAAATTTTTCATTCTACCATCATTTTGGCACACACTAAAAGTGAAAATTACTCTAAACCAAACAGAGATAGGTATGTAGTATTTTGACCTAACAATATGCAGTCCCTTTCAGTTCGAATGCGATAGAAACGATATATCTATCGTACTCTCAACAAAATTTATTAAGCAAAAACAAAGTGGCGTCGATATACGGACGCCACATCGTCTTGTGACGCCAAATTGTTGGAAAAAGCACAATGTATCGTTGCCAAAATGATAGAATGATGTATATATATATATATATATATATATATATATATATATATATATATATATATATATATATATATATATATATATATATATATATATATATATATATATATCGTACTTAGGTTACTTTAACATTATTTTAAGTGTCTCTGAAAACCTTTTAAACAAGGTAAATATTTCCATACCTATATGTGATATAATTTATACCAATATTCTTATATTTCTTTTTTCAAAAGGAATTTCGATAATTCTCATTCAATTTAGAGGACTCTGTTTCATGAATATTATTAAGCTTTTTTTCTTCTGGGCTCGTCTGACTGTGTCTCCGAATAACACTGAAGCCTATTGGCTTATTGTATTTTACCTCATGTTAGTTCATAGCACTCAGTCTGTCACCTTTGTACCTTATACAAGTTTGTACAGATCTAGAGCTTCGCATTCGCACAGTATGTGTTTGGCCGTTTCTGGTTTCTTGTGACATAGTCGGCACATGAGTTCCCCATTGTACGTGCCAATTTTGTTCAAGTGTTCCTTTACTGGGGCGTGCCCAGTCATGAACCTTGTTATCACTTTCAACTGGTTCCTATTCATAAAGAGTAGTTCTCCAGTTCTTTTAGGTCATGGTCTGCCAATGAAGGCTTGTTTTGAGGTGCTTTCCCAATAGTTAATATGTTGTTCCCGAATCCACTCGTTTATGAAATTAAGTTAAAAATTCCTATGTCAAATACAATAATAAATTAAACTTAATCTAGAACATTTACTAATTAATCTTGTTTCATTAACACCAGGTTCTAGTACGTTAATATTGAAATCTCCTGTGACTTCTAGGCTTTGTTTCTGTAGGTTTTCTAAATATTGTTTCAAATCATCTATCCATCCACATTCCAGACCGAATCGTTGCAAACAACGAGCAGGACGAACATTTATAGTAAATCTTAATTTATGCACACTACTCTTGTTTCACTTGCTTGAAAGATTTATTACAAAGATCAAATTTGAGCGCTTGTTATAGGAGACCTATAATAAGCTGTAACTCCTACATCTATAAACTCGTTTAGATGCTTTTTATTAAAAGTTATACGTAAAAATTTAGTAAAATTTACTTCCATTATTTTTATAGATGGTTTTATGTTATTTTTTAGGTACACTATTGTGCCATCACATTTATTTATAAAAGAATTATTGCAATAGGGTGTACAATTTGGAATATGAAAGTTACTTACATCTGCCTGCCATGTTTCAGATAAAACTATAATGTCCAATACATTCATATCTGTTTGTAATTAATATTAAAAGTTCATCGAAATGTTACCTCAGACTTTTAATATTGAAATGAGAAACCCTATCCCACTATCGGATCTGCTTACCTCTAGTTCCTTTATTAACCGGCTTCAAAAAAGGAGGAGGTTCTCAATTCGTCGCAATATTTTTTTTATGTATGTTCAGCGATAATTATTTAACACGGTGTCCGATTTCAATAATTCTTTTTTTGTTGGAAAGGGGGTACTTCAGGGGTGGTCGGTCCCATATAAATTTGTTTATAATCTAATAATTGGCTCCATGAAAAAATCCTCAAACTCTTCATTTTTTATGTATGTTTGGCGATAATGCTTTACCACCTTGTCCGATTTATATGATTCTTTTTTGCTAGTAAGGGGGTACCTCAGGGGTGGTCCTATATAAATTTGGTTAAGATGTGGTAATGGCATCTACACGTTTTTGGAGTCGGTTTTTTTTAATTTCTAATACTTGTGTAATCCTAAAATTATTTAATTCCTTTAGTTTCTATTTCTATTTCGTAATGATTATCTAAAATATCCAGAAACTCTATCATTATACCCAAAATATTCCTAAAGAATTCCTACAATATACATAATAATGTTAAAGAATATATTATTATAGCCTTTTTTACAAAACAGAGAACAAAGAGAAAAACAAACATAATTTTATGTGATTAAAATAAGATATTCATATTCATATTGACTATTAATCAAATTTTTAAAAGAAATGAAGATGGTTATTAAGAAAATAACAAGTAAATAAAACTACATTCTTCAGAATAATGATGAATGTTAATTTTTTATAATTATATATTGTATACTTGTTTTTGGAAGTCTGTTTTATTTTTAATAATTTACACTATTTTAAAAATGTAAATTTTCCCGGTTTTAGACCAGATGTTTTTGAGACTCACTTTAGCAAAGATTTTACTAAAAATGAACACTTTACTGTTCGTTAGGTCTTCTTTAATAACCACACCAGTTCCCCTTATTAACTTCTTTTTGGAATAAATATTTTGTTTCATTTCTAGATTTCGTAATTTTAGAATAATTCTCCCATGTTTTTGATCAGTTTTAGTTTCAGCTCTATAACAAATCTTCATCATTGCAAGTTGAAATTTTTTTTATCCTACTTAGAAATACGAGTACCCATATTTTTTTTCCAAATCTACTTATATTTATAATCACAGTCACTGTAGATAAACACTGAAGATGGTTTAAGGCAAAAAGAGTTTTGCTATTTTTTTTAATAAATTTTGCATTGTAAATCTAAACTACTGTCAATCTTTTTTTGGGGTTTCCAATAAAAAAATATTTTAAAATAGCCTAAACTAAATTTTGTACCCGTTATCCAAATTATTGTACGACCATTGATGGCTAACGATTATTAATATCAGTCGGGCTTCTAGTTCAAACGAATTAAATATTCAACACGCAAAGCGCTGAGATGCATTCATAAAGTTATCGATGTTGCAAGCTCCACTGAGGGACCCATTAACCGATCGAATAAAGTTATGGTTACGATGGAAATCTACGTTTAGCCATAAATGCCTACTATATAGGAAGCAGACGGAACATAACGTATTTGCTGATCGTTGGCAAAGCCAATATTTAAATAAATTTAGATGCAATTTATATGAATCGTTATTGGTTTCTTCTTTTTGGTGCAGATATTAATATTGCACAGTTTAAAGCTTTTGCATTTACAGTAGTAGCGGATTTATGATGGGCGTAGAAAAAGAATATAATTTCCCTAAGTTGGCGTTTTATTTTTATAATCAATATAAACGTATGATAGATAAAATTAATATAAATTATAGTCTTGGCTATTCAACAGAATAAATCTATTAACAGACCAAATAAATAGAGAAAATATAAATGGAAAATTTATCAGTTATATCTGCCGAAATTAAAGAAATATGTAGAAGAAAGTGCATACTAACAAATTTCTGAATGCTAAGGAGGGGAACTATGTGTAAGGAGGAGGCGATTAGGTCCTCAAAACCTAACACAAAAAACGTACGAAAAGCAATTTGCTTAGACGTTCTCGATTGGCTGACTCCGGAGCCAGATTTTCCGTGAAAAATAATCATGACTATTAAAAAAATATATATAAAAACGAGAAACAAACACAAGTCCATACTCATTGTAATTTACGTTGTTAGTCAAACACTGAATCAATCCTATATTTTGGAGCTTCTGCAGAAGCTGAGGGAAAATTGTATGAAGAAAGTGTCCAAACCTGTAACAGAACAACCTACTGACCCATCGTGTTCTTTCCATGAAGAAATTTTTGGCGGATGAAATATCTCTGTGCTTAGTGACCCACCGAATTCGCAGGACTTAGTCGTCTGTGAACTCAGACTGTTTTCTAAAATAATAATAAAGAAGAATAAATAATAAAGAAATCACTAAACGGAACCTGTTTTGAGATTTGAGAATGGGTAAATTACAAAACAGTAAGCTTACTAAGCTTACTTTTAACAGTGTTTTCTGCAATTGGAGAAATGTATGCTGTATACAGGGTGAGTCATAAGTAATGTGTCAAATTGTAATTGTAGATTCGGAAGGCAAAAATAAAAATATTTTACTTAACAACAATGGGTCTAAGACCGCTCCTTTTTGATCTACAGGCTGTTAAAGTTGGAAAATTTTTTTTGTTAATAAAGAAGCCATTTTTTGAGATACTGGTTTGAAAATTGGTTCTATTTTTTATAGGGGCAAACAAGATTATGTTATTACATTTGAGTTATATCGTAGATGTCGCTACATACGCCATATTGAAGAAAAGAAAACAGCTTAAAAATTTTTGGTCTTAATTAACAATTTATGTATTAAATTTAGAAAGGCTTATTATTTTTGTATAAAAAAGTTATACTTCTTTGATCTTTAAAATATTAACCGTTTTCGAGATATTTGAAAGTTTGTAATTCACCACCTGGTCGCCGGGCCATAGTAACCACAAAATGTAATATTCCCCTAATTGTAATCAATTCATTAAAAACGTTTAAATGATAATTAATATCGTATTCTCATATCTCTACGTACGCCAAAAATAGTATACAGGGTGTTTTATAACATAGGTCGTTCCTAAAATTAATGTTATTTTGAGATAGTTTGTACTTATTTTATGAAAATATTAGATTGTAATGAAACAAAAATTAGGAAACAATAATAAAAAATTATTTGTTTATTTTAACAAAACGTATGCTGCTTAACAGACCAATAATAAAGATAAGAAATTCTGGTATTTTAACCTAAAAATAAATACAAAATTATAAAACACATAAACAAGAACCATAACAACAACATTACTTAAATAAAACGAATTTAATCTTTGGATATTGTTAACATTCAACTTAAAATACTAAATACTACAAAAGATTTTCAACATGGCCACTACCAACTCTTATACACCTCTGTACCCGTTTACTTAAGGATCGTCTGATCTAAAAAATATAACGTTATTATTTCTAATTGAATCAGCCGCATCTACAATTCTATTCCATAACTCGTCTCTGGAATTTATAGACTATGAGGGAAAGTTTGATTCAGGTAAACACGTACAACCAGTGAAAAATGTGGAGTTGCACCATCCTGCATAAACCACATTTTTCTTCTTGATTGTAATGGAATATCATCCAAAATATCGTTTAAGACATTGGGTGAAAAATCTAAATATGACTCAGCATTTAAATTGGGAGGTAATTCAAATGGACCCAGCAATGTATCTCCTATTAAACCGCACCAGACATTTATTTTAAATTGTTACTGGAAATGTCTTTCTTTATTTACATGAGGCTTTTCAGTCTCCCATGCATAACTATTTCGCCAATTAAAAACTCCACGTTTGATGAATGTTGCTTCATCAGTAAAAAGAATTTTATTCAGAAATGTTTGGTTATTATTCTGTTTCATCCTTAGAGAGTGACGAAACTTAACTCTTGCAGGATAATCTCTTTAAATCAAATTTTGCACAGGTGTAAAATGATATGGGTACAAATTGTCCTTGTGCAAAATTCTAATCACGGATGATTGACTTATTCCGGTAGATGCAGATAATCGACGAGTGCTTACTTACGATTTTCTGCTACTCTTACCAAAATTTCATCTTCCTGCTGTGGGTTAATAATTTTGGGACGACCTGTATGGTATTTTGGGCGAAAAGAGCCTGTTTTGCCTAATCGGTTATAAATATTTTAAAATATCTTGTGGTTTGGTTTCCTTCGGTTTAAGTATAATTCGCGATATTTTCTAGACGCTGAGTGTCCAGAAAAATGTTCTCTTGCCTAACAGCAAATCATATCTCTCATTTCTTCAATTAATTAGAGATTATGTCTCGGCATTTTCACTAATGTATCAAATTAACTCGAATCATTTGATAACAAAAACAACAAACAAATCAGATTTTTACTTAAAATTGTGCTGCTGTCAAAATTCCATGGCAAACTTGGGCTTTAACACATTAAATTTTAGTTACCTATCCAGTAAATGCTATAATTATCGCAATCTTCCTTTTTGGATTTAAATACCAGATTTGTTACTGTTATTATTAATATGTTAAGCAGCATAAGTTTCGTTAAAATAAACAAATAATTTTATATTATTGTTTCCTAATTTTTGTTTCATTATAATCTAATATTTTTATAAACTAAAAACAAACTATCTCAAAATAAAATTAATTTTAGGAACGACCAACGTTTTAAAACTATTTTTGGCTTACGTAGAGATATGAGAATACGATATTAATTATCATTTAAACGTTTTTTATCAATTGATTTCAATTATAGGAATATTACATTTTGTGGTTACCATGGCTCGGCGACCAGGGTAGCTATTCACTAAGTCATGGGAGCGCTCCCATGGGAGTGTTCCCATATATTTTGCTCTCTTACTCTTAGGTGGGTATATCGTGCTTACTCCGACCTAACTATGGCTAACTGGGCTAAAAAGTGAGTAAGCACGATATACCCACCTACGAGTAAGAGAGCAAAATATATGGGAACACTCCCATGGGAGCGCTCCCATGACTTAGTGAATAGCTATCCAGGTGGTGAATTACAAACTTTCAAATATCTCGAAAACGGCTAATATTTTAAAGATCAAAAGAGTGACTTTTTTATACGAAAATGATAAGCTTTTCTAAATTAATAACATAATCTTGCTTGCCCCTATAAAAAAATAGAACTGCCCCAATTTTATTAACAAAAATATTTTTTTTCCAACTTTAACAGCCTGTAGATCAGAAAGGAGCGATATAAGACCCACTTTTGTTAAGTAAAATATTTTTATTTTTGCCTTTCGAATCTACAGTTATAATTTGAATCCATTACTTATGACTCACCCTGTATATGGGAAGAAGAACACTGTTAAGTTCATGCTTTACACCAGTCCTATAATTTAAGTGTGGAATCTCGTAATATAAGATACTATTCTAGAGTAAAATATTAAGGATTTAAATAAAAATCAGTTAAAACTTGTAGTTTCTTTTGTTTTGAAAGCTGTCCGAACAAAGCCAAGAATTATAGAGAATTTTATCATAAACAACTTTTGAAAAATCATTTTCATAAAAATTTGAATTTTTTTACATTTTGTAAAATTTCTCGATTACACACCATTTTAGGAAAATTTTGTAAAGAACAAAAATTTTAGAAAATAATATCAGAAGTAATTTTTATTTTAAGAATTTTCTTCTACAGACGTAAATAACGGAAATATTCCATAAAATATAAAAACGACTACAATAAAGTACCCCCCAGATGTTCTGACTCTGCCCAAAATATAATCAGTTCACCTCAGACCGGAAATAGTCAAAATGGATTTAGGGGACCTCAAAACGTAAAAATACGTCAAAAACTAGAGGTCGAAAAAGATCATAATTCCTATATTATCCTTATCTGTATATAGATAGGAAAGTAAAATCGGAGGTGAATGCTCTACGATATTTTTTTCAATTGTAATATTGGAAAAAAACTTTATGAAACACACTGTATAATTCAATACCTGTTGCGGTATTAGCCAAACGAGTGGTAGTTTTCCGAAATGAAGCGGTCGCTCGTATTTTGTGTGACATATTATAGCTTTGTTCTATTTATTTTATTTTTCCTACGCCCATATTAGTAAACATTAAAAATCGCACTATCAACATTCCTTGTAAATGAACATTTAACAATAACATGCACGTAATGAGATCTCATATAATACACGTGCGTTTTGATAAGAAAACTTAAATTTCTTGGTTAAATCAAATTGCAATCAAATTTTTGTCTACGTTCGACCTTATTTAGTCTATCTACATAAATTTAGTCATTTAAAAAACATAAAAACTTTTAGCATTAGTGAGATACATTTTGGATTAAAAGAGTGATGCCCCTAAATGTCGGCAACATATTATATTTTTCAAATAATATGTCGCGTTTTCTTAGCATGCCATTTTTATTGTCAATTTTTGTAACAAAATATGATTGTATCCGAACATTTTCTCAACTGTACCTACGAATATGTTTGTTAGCAGTGAAAGTGATGAAATTTTGAGCACTCCAGCTGAGATTTTAGAAAAAGCTTAAGTTGCCACACAATTTGTTACCGCTAAAATCCAAAGAAAGGTACGAAATCACCTATCGAAAATTTATAGATTGGCAACACAAGCATAACGTTAAATCCTTAACGTTTTAAGTGGGCGTAGAAAAAGTATAGTACGTTACACGAGTTGTAAATCCATTACGGACTCGTAAAATTTACGCACTCTTCGCTGCGCGGCTTCGTGCGTAAACTTTTTCACATCGTGCGTAATGGGTTGCTTACAATTCTTGTTACGTAATATACTATTACGTCGTGGTCACATTTGAGTTTAAATTATTGTCGTTCTTTTTTTCAAAGACATTTATAATGAATAATTGGGAAATATAGGTATATTTTAGATATATTTATAAGTATCTAATAACAATTTTCAATAAATAAGTCAAATAGAACAATGCGTGAGCATCAACTTGATTTTACTATAGCACTCAAGGCGACCCATCATTATATTACAATGAGTAATCACACAAAATTTGTTTACCTGCTAACACGGCCATACTGATCTACATTCCGCTCTAGAAATATTCTCTTTTTTATGTAACGACTGGTTAGTAATTTGTATTATTTTAAATTATGAAAATAATAAACAAAAAGAAAAGACGTCTCAAGTAAAAATAACAAAATTCTTTCCACGCCAATTATTTCGAAAAAGTTTTCTGCTCATCCTCTCGTCACGAGGCAAAACATTGCATTTTTAAATAAGTGACAGAACCCCATGTCTTATAATTTATAACACTTTCTTCAGGATTTTAAAATAATTTAAAACCTAATCTGCTCTTTGAATATCAACAATATCCGTCCAGCATTTTTCAATTTATATATATATATATATATATATATATATATATATATTTTTAATTATTTAAAATAAACACTATGCTCCTTGGATTTCAACAATATCCGTCTAGCATTTTTCAATTTATATGTATTTTTTTAATTATTTAAAATAAACACTATGTTCCTCGGATTTCAACAATATCCGTCCAGCATTTTTCAATTTTAAATCATTTAAAACAAAAGCTATGCTCCTCGGATTTCAACAATATCCATCTGGCATTTTTCAATTTTAAATCATTTAAAACAAAAGCTATGCTTCTCGGATTTCAACAATATCCATCCAGCATTTTTCAATTTTAAATCATCTAAAATAAAAGCTATGCTCCTCGGATTTCAACAATATCTGTCCAGCATTTTTCACTCTACTAGTCGCGAAATGCTAACCACCTGCCATCGCGTGGTTAAAAAGCAAGTCATCTAGTAGGTTTTGGGCAGTTAATATATCATTTAGGCAACAAAACATAAAGGAAAAACCAAAAACAAAAGAATTAGTTGCTAACGCCGCCCATTTAGGACAGTACAACTTTTTTCTGTTATTGTGAATCCTCGGATTCCTCATACCATTTACCAGAACACATTTATAAAACATAAAGCTTGGACGATGCTAACAATTATACTATATTTAATATTTTAAAAGATTTCACTAAATTTCTGCTAAGCGGACAAAATGAAAGCAATAAGTTCAGAGGTACTCCTCAGATATTTGGCTGACCTACACTTAATTTCTTTAATCACAAAAGAAAACTTTAAATTAAAGTTCAGAGGTACTCCTCCTCAAATATTTAACTGACCTCTACTTAATTTTTTTTTACTCACAAAAGCTTCAAATGGAAGTTCAGAGGTACTTCTCAGATATTTAATTGACCTGTACTTAACTTACTTAACTTTGTTACTACATAAAAACAGTAGAGAAGTTCAGAGGTACTCCTCAGGGATTAACCTGACCTGTACTTGACTTTCTGGTGAAATGAATACATCGTTATGTTCAGAGGTAACATGAAAACCACATTAACCTGACCTGTACTTAACTTTCCGAATAATAGAATTAACAGTTAATCGTAATTTGGAAAGAGCGCTCGTCCATCCTGACAAATTTTCCCAGTAGCGCCCCTGCAATAATTTAATGACTTGGTCACTAGATAGCTTTATTTTTAACTCGGTGGTATGTATTGTTAAATAATTATTTCAAAACTTAAACAAATTTAACAATAAATATTTAAGTATCTCTGCATTTTGTTTTTTTAAGCTTCTTTCAGCCGGTTATTGATAGAGACAATATAAATTCCTTGAAGAAAACATTTTTTTTTTCATCGAATTTCTACCAAAATTAAAAGGCTACAAATAAAGACACTTGTAACCACTCAGATGATTCGCTTATTGCTAGGCTAGGATCACCCTGTCACGAGTGCTACTCATATTTCGTAGAAAGATACGTCGGACTGGGACGCATAAGAATTTTGGTGATAGTCCTGTGCATATCACAGCATTCTTACATAGACATTCATTCAATACGTTTCATTTTACATATTATTATTCTTAACACCGATTAAATTCGATTCTATATTAAAATCAGATTTATTTCATTTAAAATTTATTAACATAGTTTACACACTATCTGTCAAAAATAACGTAGTAGATCACTGCTAAATTATCTACATCATAAAAACAAATTTTGGAACCTATACCATTGCATTCAATTCTAAATGGTATTTTACCTTTTTTAAAAGTTATGTTGCGTGCATTTTTACTTTTTTAACATTATCAGTGCTCTAAATTACAATTGGATGTTTTTGCCATTCTACATTTCTCCCCGGTATCTATCAGATAGTTGAAACATAAATTTATTCCACAAAAAACAACTATCAAAATCAATAAATAATATAATTTATTCGAAAGCTGGATGTTTGGTAAGTTTCTTTTTAAAACAATAAGCTCCATAGTGGTTTTTTTTTTTAAACACGAAAATATCATTTTTATCGGCTACATACAATTATTTACCCCAACAGGATGACGGTGTTTCAAATGAATACCACCAATATCGCCAATAACAATTTCAAACAATTATTAGCCGACTGACAAAATTAACGAATAGACACAAAAACGGACAGTTGCCAATATGGCCAATAACAATTTCAAACGATCAATCAACTGATAAATGTAACGTATCAATAATCTTGGAAATACAGGAACAGTCAACCCCCAGGCATTTTCGTGGTACTTTTAGTGAGCGAATCTCACCTCTGATAATAACAATTTTTAATAATTAAGTCAAATAGAACAATGCGTGAGCATTAACTAACAGCTTGATTTCACTATAGCACTCAAGGCGACCCATTATTTCGTTCTGCCTGGGAGAGTGCAGATGACGGTTCGCTACTACCGCCATCACTTCCCGCACCCCCCACTCTTGACTGCCAATGTTTTTTACATTATATTACAATGAGTAATCATACAAAATTTGTTTACCTGCTAATATATCGGTATTTTTGTCATTTTGTGTGTTTCTAAATTATGTTATTTTTTTTTGTTTCAGGCAACCTTATGTATTGATCTCAGAAGCCTTATAAATGAGTCTAAATTCGGTAAACAGGGTCCAAAAATCTAGTCCTCGAAATACAAGGATCCTACAGTTACCAACAGAATTCCAAATTGTTACCAAAATATGTACTCGCTCGACCAATGGACCAATTATGTAATATACAAGTTCAAGTACGCGAAAAGTATCTAGACTTAAACATTAACAAAAAGTAAGTATAGAGGTTGTTAAGTTTCTTACGCTAACTTCTACAGAATGAGGCTACCATGGAGAGTAGGGAAAGTTATCCGACAGATAATGATAGAAAATTATGTTTTTGGTGCGTTTCTAATGGAACCTTTAATACAAAATAGACATATATTGAATTTCGCACACAAAAATATAAGGCCTGGCTCGAGTAAGTTACAATCCTGTATATACTTATTCTTTTGACCCCTGCAAGTTCCTTAGATCAAAGTCAATTTATTTATTTGCTATAGTTTTTAACAGGCAATGGAGGATGACAAAATATCGTTGACAGGGATGCTGTGAAGTGTTATTTCGATGAATCGTATATGTGTGCTGATTCCGCTTTTGTGTAAACAGTCTGTTTGTGTCACTGTTCTTTAAGTGCTCGGCTTGTTCCCATAATTTGGTAGCAAACCAAACAAATAGAGATGTCTGGTCCGTTACGTTCGTTGGTCTTTTAAAATAGTTTTCTTTATTATTATGTCATCAGTTCCTTTATCAGGCTCTTAAAAATTGTAGAGTTTTTGAATCCTCTCTTGTTATATAGCTGTACTGGTAAATAATTTCGGTATTTTTAGGCATCCTATCTAATTAGATGGGTGGTCTTCCTAGAAGTTGACACAATGTTGCTTCATGCTCTTTTGGTCTAATTTTCACCGCGTATCAGACGCTTGATAATTATACGAGAGTTAGACTATGCGTAGTTGAAATCTTTGTTGGACCTGTGACGGGTCTTAGTGATATTAACCGTTAGTCTTTGAAATTTATTGAATTTCGTCAATAAATCAGTGCATTTCTATCTTATATCTATAAGAATCAGCGGAAGATTCCTGTCTCCTTTATTACATTTCATTATTTATACTCTTATGAGGTTAATTCCTACTTTTTTAGGTAGTTTGCAATTTCGTTCGCGTAAGTGTATTACAGCAAACCAATTAAAACCATGCAGTTTTATTAGCTGTTTGTTTCACTAAAACTTTTTGCTAACTTTGTCTAGGTAGGCAGTAGTTTTTCTGTAAACATCTTCGCATGAAATTCTTATCGTTATTTTTTGTTTTTTTTTTTAAGTGACCTTTTCTTGTTAAGTATTGGACACGCAACTGCTTCTGAAGGGATATAAATTATTATATTGTTATTAAAAGACTGTATTGCCATAAACGTTATTATGTTAATTGACAATTGATTCAAATTAATTAAAAGTTGACTTTTAAATCTTTATTCTTGTTTTCTAATGCTATCTCTACTTCATTTCAACTACTAGCTTCTAGATGGATTGAATTTTGGACAGATTATCCGGGTTTACATCTATCCGTTATCTTCTGGTATTACAAGTCTCGCTTTTTGGTTTTCTTCTATCCGTAATTTTTTCTGTTCTCTCCGAATCTTCGTACACTATACTCTCCTCGTAATTCTCTTCTAGTTTGTTAACTTCGTCTTGTGACCCTTTGTTTCTAGCAGTTATCTGTTTAAATTGCAATTGATCACAAGTCGTTTTATCTCCTTTGATAGTGTTTTTAATATTTAATTAATATTTTCTTGCTTTTAGTTACATCGTATTTCTCAATTTTTTTCCTAAGTGATCTACTTATCCTGGACCTCAGTATGCCAATAAATGTGAGACTTAATATTAAAGATATGGTTAGTTATTCGCATTAAAATTCATATAAAATCGCACATAAAATTCGAAATAAAATAAAATTAATGCAAGTAAATATTAATAATAAATTAATTATTATAGGACAAGTTTGGCTTTAGTTAGTCTGTCTTTAGTAAGTCGGTTGCTTAGTCAGCGAGGTGCTTTAATCTCGATCTATTTCCAAGTCCCAATTTGCTACTGCTTTGTTTTGAATTTCATTATATGGCAGAAATTTTAGATTGTTGTTTGGTAAAAGTTGCATTTTTTGATATACTTAACTAAAAAAAAATGAAACATAAAGTTGAGTGTCAAGAAAAATAGAGATAGCTACATAAAATTTAATAATTCCATAGAGCATGAGATGTACCAACATCTCATCTAAATATGTAAAGTACTAACTAAACATATTAGTTTAGTAAACTTTACTATCTAGAAAGTTATATTTCATAAATGCAAAAGGGAACCAACAATGCTTATGTCAGTTTTCTGTCCACGAGGTTTACAACAAACATGTTAATTCCATCCAACCACATGTTTTGAGTCACTGCATGGTGCTTAAGATAAAAATTTAATTTATTTGCATGTCGTACCTTTTAAATAAGGTATAACGGAAAACATGCAATCTTCATTAAACAGGAATTGTTGCTGAGTGTTTATATCCCTGTGCCATCCCGTCTGTGTGTGATATAATGATATAATGTTCCACATTATTTGGTGGCGAATTAAGCCAACCAGCTGATTATCAGTTACTACCTGGTCTCTTTGGTTCGTTTGAATAGGCTTGGGATTAATACATACTTACCTGTGTTACTTTGTTATTTCCTGCATCATGTTCTCGATCAACGTCCTAAACTTTTTCATCTCTTGTTCGATTGTTCTTGTTGGTGGTTGTCTTTCGGTTTGGCTTTAATTACATAGCAATTATCCAGTGCAATGTGACTTAGCTTTGGCATTCTCGGACATCCTCTGTAGTTTGCCGGGTGTTTTCCTTGGCCGTTATTTATTTGGGCCTAGTTATTATCGCCGCATCCCACTTCATGGTCATGCGACAATGTTGAAAACCTTAATATATTATGTAATTATTTTTGTACCTGAGAGGGGGTGTTGGTAGACTCGTAAATTTGTCGAATTCCATTATTAAGTGTTTGTCATTTGAAATTATGTCTACAGAAAACAGAAAATAGCAAAAATTCCGGAGTTTTAATAAACCTCTTTAACCACATTGTATGGTTTGACTGTTTTGGATAACGGATAGCAGTATAATCTTCGGCGTTTGTAACTCAAAATCTCATATTACTGTTTTTGTATGTAGATTATTTATACTCGATCTTCTTGTTTTGTAAAATGGTCCTTACTTTGTTCTAACTACTGACTAAATTGGACGGAATTTTTGACTCCTTTTTGGGGTTTGTGTCGGTTCTTTGCCTTTTGCGGCGTTTGTCCCGACCTTTCGGCTCCCTTTAGGTTCATGTTATGTATTCTTTATGTTTAATATTTTTATTATAAATTTTCAAGATACTATTTTTTAATTTTATCTCAGTGGCAGTTGTTATTAAATGAAATATCCTTATTGTCAGCCGTGGTAGCTTCGGCTAGTATTTTCACTTACACACAGGGAAATTCATGCTCATTTTAAGCAAGTAATAAGCAGTTTAAAGCTTTTTTTGTGAGCCAAGCATACCACAATCTTTATTTAAGAATTTTTTAAGTACGCATGTTAAAAAATACTTGATTTGTTTTGAAAATAACCACGTTGGTGTTTATTTATAGCTTTTGTTTGAAGAATTGAATACGGCACTGTTAATTTAAGAATGCCAAGATTCAAATGAAGAATATTTTACTTAACTAAGGACTAGAGTCATGCTGAATTTAAAATACGCATTCTTGGTTACATACTTAGACAAATTTCTCACTGTGTAAATATAATTTTTTTGAAACAACCATCTTAGTTGTTGCTTCTGTGCTTATCTTCTTTCTGAGTTATTCTAATATGCCTTTCATAATTTTTATTAAATATTTCTTCTTAGAATTCAGTTTTCTAAAGTTTTTGTGTCCTTCCTTGGTGGCCTATCCATTCTGAAGGCCGAGCAAACTTAATAAATCACAGTATCTCTGTTTCTGAAAGTGAACTGTATTAAGATGATAGTGTGTTTCATACTTATTATAGTAGGGTATAAATACAGATAGTACCAATGCAAAGTATCCCATTTTAAGAGCGTAAAAACGACTAACGATAAATCTGTGAGGTTTTCATTGTTTTATTTTGTTTTGATCCAAATAATTTCAAAAGCATTTAGACTGTTTTTAAAAAATGTCCCTTAATAAAATCAAAGTATTTAACCCAGTTTTATAAAATGGAAACACTCTGTATAGTTTAATGTTAAATCAAAGGTGCACTTCTTTACTCATCAAAAATGTATAGTTTCATAAAAAATGGGTTTAAGTAAAAGAAACATAGTACAAATCAGTAAGAAACAAATTACCCTTGCAAATATAATATGTCAAATAATGGCAATTATTTTCAATTTTATATTTATTTTACTGGTTTATACAATTGACAATTTACTTACATCATCTAGCTACAAAAAAAAAACAGAACAACAAATCATATAAATTAAAATAAAAAATTTTCAAATACTATTGAATGTGACTACATAAAGTGCTGGCAAGAACAAACCTTTGAAAAGTAGAAAACATATGTTTTGAAAAGTAAAGGTACGTTCTCCTACAGATTCGCTAGTCGTTGGTAGCTGCTATCGGGTAGTTGTTACCAAGTCGCAAAGTCATAATATAGTGTTCTCCTGCATACGTTAGTATTTGTAGTCGCTGTCGAATATCCTACAGTGTGAAAAATGAATATTATTAGAAAGACACTTATTTTAATATTGTTAGATTACCAGGTTCAAGAGGAAAATCTGCTTTTACTCTTAATACTACAAAATGAGAAACGCAGGAAGAAAGAATTGCCTATGTTTAAAAATAGACAAACAGAATGATTTTAATCAATTTTAATAAAAAGTCATCACAAAGACAATGAAACGAAATTTATTTTTTTTTCTTTCACGATATCAGATTAATAATATACTGAATCTGATAAATAATGATGTTCTAATGAAGAAAAACCAACTTGGGACGTTGCTTTACTCTAGAAGCAGACAAACGACTGACGACCAACGAACAGCGAACAGTTGTCGGTAGCAGCTCTTAGTAACTTGTAGGAGAATAGTCTGAATAAATTCCATTGGTAATACCTTAGCGACTTGGTAGCAGTTACCCGGTAGCGGCTACCAGCGACCAGCGGTTTTGTAGGAGAACATACCTTAAAAAATAACAGTAGAGATGACAAGAACTAATAGAATCATTATAAAATATTTGTTTATCATTGTACAATTTTAAAAATCGTTATTGCCTCTCATTTGATTCATAAAAATTTGTATTGACAATTATGATGATAACTTTGACATACATGTCACAGGATACAGGATAATATTTCTTTAATTTTCAAAAACATGTGTGTTTTGTTACTTTTAAATACAAGTGTGACATACGGTATCAGCCAACAAATACCTTGTAATATCCCTTGGTACAAGTGCGTGTAAAAACTATAAAGAGACCAGCATTAGAGCAAGCAGTAAAGAAATAAAACCTGCAGTTCCATTTCTACGACCCGATCGCGTTGTAACGTTCACCAGGCCGTATATATTCTATATCTCTTCGAGTTTTGTCTCTCTCGATAAACGTTAGCGTAAGAAAATTAACAATCAGTAGGTATAATACAGGTACGGAAATTTAAACGCGATTATCTAAGCCAAATGTACCTATTAGAGACGAACTTAAAATGGGAAGTGATGTGAAGGTCGTACGTACTGTGCGTCATGCGCTCCACGGTAATCAGTGGTCTTTGCTTCACTTTGTCCAATTCATTGTAAAATGGAGGGTCCGCGTTTAGATTTTCCATATCTGTTTGTATATCTGCCAATGAAATGCTTTTTGATGAATAGTATTATATTGTACATTCAACTTTTAATATTTCAAAAGATGATTTATGAAAAGAAAAACTAGAAGTCTGTACCATAGTTATAAAGTTTTTATTGAAAGGCAACTCGTTTTGGTTGACCATCATCGAGCCTAGAAAAAAAATGTTTAGTTGTAACAAATGGGGTAGCGTAGGCTATTTGTATTACTAGGGAGGAAAGTGCCACTTTTCCTCCCGCAGGATGAAGTTTACTGCCCGACGCGAAGCGGAGGGCAGTAAACATCCAAGGGAGGAAAAGGCACTTTACTCCCAAGTAATACATATGATTCTTCCGCCTCCCTCAAATAACAAGTCATTTTTAAATTATTTATTTATGAAACTAATAAACAAAATTTATTAAAGAACTAAAATTATGAAGTAGGTATAGTATAAATTATAGGCATGTTATTTTTATTCTTGCATCCTACATATTTTTAATTTGTGGTAGAGTAATTATTTTTCTGAGTAAGTACGAATATGCTTTTCTTCTGCCCATTGCTTGAAATGTAAATACCGTTTTTCGTATTTTTCTTTAGATTTTTGGGGTAATAGAGATTGAACTGTTGCATTAACCTGTTCCAAAATATCCGGTGGTGTAATATTTATATCTTTAAATTCGCTTGAATCACTCATTTTTTAAATATTATTTTATATTTTGTAGATATATTATAGCGTAACACACTTTAAAACTGATCTGTCAATCGACCATAGCATGCTATAATATTTCTGTCCTAAATTCGAAAATCGGATGAATCTATGAATTGAAGTCAAATTATTAATGTAAAAATCGTTAAATTAAAATAACAATTTACTGATTTTTACTATTTTGCAAAATACAGGGTGTTCTATAAATAAACGGTAAAATTCATACATATATAATAGAATATAGTTTAGGTCGTCAATGCCGTATAAGCTATTTCATTTATGACATACCATGACGTTACTTTTACTTTTCCTCCCTAGGGAGTAAAAGTACTTTTCCTCCCTAGGGAGGAAAAGTATGACTTTGCTCCCTGCAATGAGGTCAGGAAATGTATACTTTGGATAGAGGTAGGCGGAAAACATTTTTATATTCCAAAAAAAAATTGATCAATCTATAAAACAAACAAAAATTAGGCAGGTGAAATTGTTAGTGTCATACGTTAAGTAGAAATAACGTTAAAAATTAATTGTAATATAATTAATTTACTGAAATAATTTAAAATTATTGAAATTTTAATATACATGTATTTTTCAAAATTAATACATTTATATAAAATCATATTTCCAGTATATAAAATATAAATTAGTATTAGTTACAGAGTGCGTCACTAATAACTAAATGAATTTAAATTTTTACTTTAATTGATTAATATTAGGGGCTATCACAATTTATATAGGGTGGGTCAAAAAATTGGTAGATTCTGTGCATTTTTGTATTTTTTAAATAACGAACAGAATTTAGGATCACTTAGAAAATTACTGGAACAAGGCAAGTGTTTAACTGGTTTTTAGGAAATTATTAAATATTTGGAAAACTTCGACCTATATTAAGGATATCGTTTCTAAAATAAACGAAAACTACATGAATGTGTTAGTATATTATATGAAGGAAAATACTATAACGCTCCTGTTTAGTTTTCTTAAATTCTCTCTTGCTTCCTTATTTCTGACGGTTTGTATTTGCATTCAATCTATACGTTTCGTATTAATCTACTAAGTGAGATCACTCAAACAATATTTTTCTTGATCTTCTTCTACACATAAGGAATATGTCCCAGTACAAAAATACCTAATACTATCTGAAACCGATAAGGTGTTAAAAGGTGCACTGCACTTGGTCCTTATTGCTCATTGTGCATCCACCAAGTGAGATCGATAAAAACAAAACAGCTGTCCCAAAGTGGTTGATAACATCTCGTAGAGGTATCTTTGGTGTCCTTGTAGTCGCCTTTTTCCTCACGTTTCTTCTTTATTTAATTCCATTTAATTTGTGTTTTAGTGGATTTTCATACCAAAGTTATATTCAACTTGCTATTTTCATGAACTTCACATAACTATACGTATACAGTTGATCACTTTCTTCCTTGTTTCTTTTTTCTATAATAATTATTTTATAATCTTTGATAATGCTTTGATTGCATTTGCCACTAACTCCTTTTTATAAGTTTTGAATGTTTCTTTAAATTTACTCATTGGACTTTTTCAACTTAAATACCGAACGTATTCTATTTAACTAATATTTTCTAAAAAAATGTTTTACTAATTGTAAGTTATTAAATAAATTTTAACTCTAAGAGTACCATTATGACTTGTTGCGTCATCATACCTTTCGGTGGATATTGTAGTGTGGTACTATGCTACAACTCACGTGTGAACTCTGATTTAAAAAATTGCTTGTATTTGATTTAATCCTTATTTTACATAACTTATGATTCTTATATCATAAACAAAAGAATTTACTGTAGTACCTTCAATTATTGTACTATTATAGTCTTCCTAATTTTATTCACTACCTACTAGTTGCATTTCAATAAAAACTGTATAACTATGTAAATACTTGTTTATTTTTATTTATTTTATTTTTATCACATTTGTATAATCTATAACCTTCGTGGTACAAAGTTTTCAACGATACTTTTACTCCAAAAATGATTTTTACCAGTGTCTTAATAACTTAAGTAGTAAACCCAAAACAATGCTATTAACGTATTATACAGAAACAGAAATTAAGTTATTGTTTCCAAACAATTTCTTGTTTTAGTACATTACATGGGATAAGGGTATTGTTGAAGAATGTATTATTATTTATGTTAAATTTAATAATTTTATTATTATATTGTCTATGAAAAAACAAGTATACTTTTTTCTTACTTTTTTAAACCTTTGTTTAGGTATTTAAAAAAATAATAATATAATAATAATAATAATAATAATACTCTCCCTAATTCACCCCCTTACGAGTGAATTTTAACCCCTGAAGTCGACTGAACGACTTGTGTAGGGGAAGGGACGGCTATTATTATTATTTGCCGTGGCGCTCCGGGGCGACTTAAAGATGATTGATGGTGCCAGTTGACTTACAGGTGAGGAAAACCCGGAAAACCTCACCCACCATCATAAAACCTCACCCACCCAATAATAGTAATATTTTAATTACCTCTCTTTTAATTTTAATAATAGTTTTTGAAAATGCGAACATTAAAGAATATTAATATTAAAAGTGAATTTTATTTCTTTTATTATATAATTTTATTGTTATTATTGATACAGAAAAAAAATTATGGAAATTGTATTGTTTGATATTGACACACCTCAATTATTAGTAGGTTTACACTAATATATTTTTTCTATCCACACATGTTTACTATCTATTTTCTACATAAACTGCAGAATGATCATGAAGGCCATATCAGTCTACTGAACGGATATTCAAACTTCGTCTTCATGCGACATGGTCATCATATCTATTATTGTTGTACAAACTACTATTTTTTTAAATAAAGACAAATGTATTAGTATTATTGTAAATATTTATAGGTAATATAATTATTTTTTATGACTAAATATGAAATGTCATACAAATAATATTTACTTAAATTGTTGTAAATAATAAACCGTTAACAAATAATTATATTTATCTTGTGATGTATACATAATTCAGTGATAATTTTCATATGTAAAATTGTTAAGTTTTTAAATAAATTCATTAAATAATATTAATTTGTACTTATTTATGTATTCCTATTTCTAGAAACTGCTGCATCATAACTTTTTACATTATTTAAAGTTACATTGATTTTGATTTTAAAAATCAAAGGAAGGGGTGAACCACTCCCGAAATACAGGTACGTTTTCAATTGAAATCACCGAAATCACTAAAAATTCTCGAAAATTCAAAATCATCACATAAATCGTTGTGAAAATCATCACCGAAATCATTTCCAAATCAGTTTCTTACTTAGACACGCAGCAGTTTGTAGATCAAAACACAAGGAAAGATTAAAAAAAGATCATTTAAATATTCAAGAAGATAATTTTATATGGAATCAAATAAAATAATAATTTCAGCAAAATCACCGAAATCGTATATAATTAAGGTGGATTTCAGCAAAATCACAGAAATTATACGAATAGTGATTTATAGCATTGCCACATTTCCGAAAGTGAAAAGCGTGACAACCGTGACGATAGAGCATTTTTATAAAAAAAGGTCTTAAGCTTATTTTTAGTAAAAACGAGGGTCTTTTACCCAGACATTTGTCTATTTTTGTATAAATCCGGTTCCTCTGCGGCTTTTAAAAAACGTGTCATTTGCATAAAAAGTGTACAAGCAAGTCAAAAAGCGTCGCAAATATACCAAAAGCGTGACGTCTGGCAACCCTAGTGATTTACCCCTCGAATCAAAGTAATAAACATATTTTAAAATCTCTTAACAATATATTTTTTAAACATAAAACAAAATGGTTATAAAATTTATTAATGTTCTTAATTTACTTAATTTTAATAACATGAATGAACAAACCCATTCTGTGTCGACAACAAATTCTTCGCCGATTAGATCCGATAACGATTGGCTGCAAATAACAATGACCAAATCCTTTGCGGACGCGTGGACCTGGTCTACGGAAAAATCTCTCGTTTAGGTTTTAGCTACTATTGCTATCCTCTGAGCTTGAAGAAGAAAGCACAGATTATAATTAGGTAGGTACCTACTATTACCATACTATAATGGTCACATCAAGAAGGCGTATACTTGAATTAAGCCATAAAATGCCACTTTGTCTACCCAAGTAACATTTTTAGATTTATCAAAGTTTACAAGATAACCATAAAACCTTTTTTCTTAAAAAATCAGTGTCTTAACACTGATAAAACTTTTGAATCCGCGAGGTAGCCTCACGGCTGCTATAAATCTGCCTTAAGAGAAAAGAGGGAGAATCATATAACGGTTTTTAGAAGTAATTTTAAAACAAAAATTTAAAATTCCAAATATTATCCATATCTCAAAGTGGTCCGAAGTAGATTAAAGGGAAGTAAAAAGCTCAAAGTCTATCGACCACATAAATTAATTAGGTTGCAAGCGCTTTCGACCTAAAAGGTCATCATCAGGCAAAAAATTTTTTGTAAGTGAGTAGGTACAATCTGCAATAATAATTTAAGGTATAACAAAACGTTTTTTATAGAAATGCTAGGTGTCTTACCACTATGTGTCCACAGAAAAATAAGTATGTTGATTTAAAATGTAAAATTTAGGTAAATTGTAAAAATTGTAAAAAATGGCACACACTGCCTCCCTCATTCGAGGTTGGATCCAGTTCTTGTTTTGAATTTCGCCTGCCTCCATCTGATGAAGGTAGTTTTGAGTAAGATAAATTTTGAAGTTCCGCATGTGTGCTTAAGGCACCATGTGGAAAGTGTTACTTTTTGGAAAGGTGAAATACAGCTACTCCCCCTATCCCCAGTAGAAAATGGGTAGAGGGAGTCCCGCTCGTGTACACCCTTAAGTCTAAGCTTAAGGGCTATCATTAAATATTAACTTTTTTGGAAAAATTCACTTATGACACTTTCGTCATCCAACGGTGAAGTTAAATGAGAAAATGGTAGAGATTTACGACATTTGACAACTGACATATGATGGAATACACGTAGTTACAATGATGGTTGAGCTAATAATAATTAAATTTGTCATTAGTTAAATTGAATATGTTAAATTAGTTTTGTGACAAATTTTATAATATAAATTTAAACAATTTGACTTTGGTGTCTTGACAGGATGTTTAAGATTTTGGAGAGGCCACAAATAAGCTCTGCTGGTGTTATGAAGTTAGAGTGACATTTGATTTTTTAAAGAGAAGAATTTGACATTAGATTGAGGTTAAGGAAATTTATAATAAATATGAATTTTTTAAAAAAGGGGGCTATTATATATATTATTACAAGTAAAAAGTTGAAGGATTTACAGAGGATTTAGGAAACTTGTAAGTATGATAGGATTCATTGCTATTCAATTTTTTATAGGAATTAGGAAAGTAAGTTTTAATTTTTGGTCATTAGCAGAATTTATTTGCAATATACATAATTATTTAAATTCAAGAATAAAAGAAAATGAGATATTTTAAAAATTTATATATACATTGTACAAAGTCTGAAAATTTATAATACAAAAAGTTTTATCAGACTGAACTCTGATTATGTGGAATTTATTACTTTCTTTTAAACAAATAGGTCAACATTATTTTAAACCCATTTTAGCATAAATACCTGCACCTGATAAAAATATTCATATATTTCTTTTAAAAATAGTTTTCTGTTCTGATCTTCTACTAAGAAAAATGTTTTAGTTATTAAAGCTTTTTTTAAAATTGTATACAATTTTGACTAGACACTTTTATTTCTACAATTCAGAATTGTTGGTATTTGTGCTCAATAATTCCCTCAGAACTGGCACCTAAATAAGGAGCATATTATGGATGTATTTATGTTGACATTTTAATTTTGTGGCAGCAGATAAATGGTTAAGCCATAGCCCTCAGAAAGTCTACATACCGCTTGGCGTATGCTGTCAATGCAAAAAATGACCCCATTCAAGCTGGCCGCCATGATCCATATGATTATAATAATAATAATAATAAATAATAATATAAATAATATTAAAAGCATTTATTGCCCAACAGTTTCCCATAATCAACCAAAACTTGATTCTCTTCGCTGAGGCCCCAACCGGATGTTTCTAATAATTTCGCATGTTTTTCACCATATGACACCATATTTTTTATTGCTGTCGTTATAATAGGTTTTCGACATCCAGCAATATTTTGTCCACCCATTTCATATCTAATTTCTTCAAATAGGCCAGGAAGAGCATTGTTGGCCAAATAGCACTTTTTATTAGCCTCTTTTGGCTTAAATGTTCCAACTATATTGATGTAACTATCGCAAATTAAGAGATTCAGGTCCATATTATTGATCGTAAAGGTGATTGTATCAGAATGTTTGTAATTTGGCGATCCCGTAGGCGGGTGGATATATCCATCGCATCTTTTGATTGAGTTATCGACGATCGTCTTTTCAAATACGTCCAACATCTCATTTCTTACATAAACAGCCATTATTTAATATCTTATATGGAATCCAATAGATTGAAGAAATTTATAATCTTTATTAGACAACAGAAGTCTTCTTCGCTTTACAGTTACTCGACGAATGTTCATGTTTTTCCCGTCAATTCTATTTATATGATTATTTAAATGGGCGCTAGCTGAATATCGTGGTTTGAAGCAGAATCCCATATTAGTTTATCTCTTTTAATTCGAGTGTGATATTGATAGTTTCCTCTCCAAAGTCAATCAACTCACCGTTATCGTCTACAACTCGGATAGTAATGTTGTCTAGGTATTGCCGACCGGTAGGTATGACTGGTAGATAAATAATGTTATGAGGTTCCTTCGTCAGTTTGTATCCTGGCTCAACGTCTATGTCAAATGAAAAAATGGTGTGGGCTTCTTTCCCATTTATATAGGAACCAGAAATAATATTACAATCCAATTGAACAAGGTGGAGATTCATAATATTGATCGGCCTTGTAGAGACATAAGCTTGAGGCCTTGGTGGGCACTTCGAATTACCGAATCCTAAGAGGCTAGCTATACTGTTGTCACAATCAAAGTTGATTATGAATTTAGATGAAATTTCACATTTTAGAGTGTTGTTGTTCGCCGACAATTTAAACATATCATCAAGTTCTCCTTGATTTATAATAGTTTTGGTATCCGGATATAGATAGTCATATATAGCTTTTTGAACGAACTTATTAATTTCGTCAATCTCATAAGCGCCGGGTGCCACACGTACATTAATATTTTTCGGTCCACCGCCTTTCTCGGCCCAACTCTTCTCTCGTTGCACCACATCTGTCCAAGACTTTTCTCGGTCTACCACCTCTAAACAGATGAAATTATTTTTTGAGGTGATATTTTTGATAGAATGGTAGGCATAAAATGCTATTAATCCAAGACCATACTGTTTATTAACATCCAATTCGATGGGCGGAAAAAAATCATTGCTGAGAATGCTTGAAGCTATGGACGACAAATGAAATGTTCTTGACATGGCTAAGAAGTATGTCACACTGACTTCGAAATTTATTTTCGATTACATAAATTATAAACTCGCTTTTTAGTGGCAATTTTCAGTTCTCGAATTTTACAAAAACAACAAATTACGTGTTTTGGTGTTGGATCATCGCTTACGTCAATTGACCCACGTTTCGAAAATACCGTCGGACCATCATTTACGTCAATAGATTCATTTTTAGAAAAATCCTTAGGTTGTTCTTCATCGTGCGGTATTCATTCTTCAGAGAGAAGAAATTGCAAACACAAAAGTTCACATAGGACAGTATCAAACTTCTGGTAGCGTTTATAATTATAGTGAACTTCAGATACCGGCCAACGCCCTTTATACAGATAACTAATTAAATCTGAAGGTGGTGGTAAATCACCATAACTATCGAAATATATTGAGGACGCATCTCTTTTCTTGTAAGCGACCCAATGTGTTCCTGGCCCGCTACTTCTATCCAAATTGACAATGGCTGATTCGTTTTTTAGTGGCCCGCAGTTTGGTAAATTATCTCTCATATACATACCTCGAAAGTAGGGAATCTTGAATCTTTTGGCAAAAGATTGTATGTCTAAATTACTGAGAGGTCTTCGAGGTAGTGAACTTACGAGTTTTTTGGCCGATATGGTTTCATGTAAAGGCCCAACCCCTTTCGATAGGGCATTAAGTATAATCCTTTACCGTTTTTTCCTAGAGAGATGGCTTCCATGGTTCTATTATGTCGATTAGCTTCTGTTAATTGTTGACTATTTGTTTTAGCGATGTTCACTGCTTTGACAATTCCGGACGCCGCTCCTGCCAAGCTCCCCAATGCAGATAATCCAGCAAAAATAGGTATTAATGGTAAAAATCCGCCTGTTTTTGGTATCGGTATAATACGGGGAATAATAATTTTTCTCTTTCCCCCGGCTGCTTTAACATAAAATTAGGTCTAGCAATTAAGTTGTTTGCGCCTGGGGAATTTCTCTTACTTGCCCAGTGGGTTCTAAGGTAAATATCACGCCTGTCATCTACATTTTCCATAGTTTTCCCGTACACAGAATTGACTATGCGCTTAAAGTGATTTTTCTCGGATGTGTCCTCAGCATTGTTTCTCATATTTGTATTGAGGTCTATATATTTTTTCAGCCAACGAGACTGCTTAAACTTGAGGACGCGATGAATTTGAGTTACAATTAGCCCATTATTTATGGCCTGCTTGAAGTTTCTATAGTGTAATACGTACTTGTCTTTATTATTTAATTTGGGAACCAATTTGGGGATTTCTGTTTTGGAATTAGGTGGAATTATATTCTCTACTAAAAATGGCAAATCAGCGTGTTTATCATGAAGGTGATGCGGATATGTTACATCAACTTCTAAAACATACCCATAATCCCCGAGATCATCAACAGACATAATATCGAGTTGATTCATTTCCTCAGCCAATAACCAAACAAATTCTCCCGTGGGCAGAGGTTGACTCATGCTATAACCATAGAGATTTGTCGCATCGATATAATGTATGAAATACTTCGGCTCGAAAGGATTATATTCGGACAAATACGGGTTATTGGCGATATGTTTTCTTTCAACGCATTGGCTTATACCGCCGCGTATACTATTTTTGAAGAAATTAATCATATCTATATCTGTCAGTAGTTCCAACTCCACCTTAGTGTACCGCAACATCGCATCCCATGACAGACCTTGAGATGTATAATATTGCGCCGGATCTAGTTTATATGCTTTAAGTGATACATCCCTAAAATTTTCAAATATATCGCACAACATTAAAACATCTGATTTTAAGTATAAATCAGAATAAGATCCCAAAGTTTGACATTTAAATACATTCCAAACTTTCTGAGCCCTAGCATATTCCTCATCAGTTATGTGGCAATTATTTAACTTGTCATAAAACTCATCTTTTGAAGGTAAATTGGGGTGATCTAATTTCATTATATTATCCATGAAATTATATGGAAACACCCCCTTCTGCCTCATTAAATCGAATTTTTCTTTTTCTGCAAAACATTTCCTTGTTTCAACAAAAAATTCTGATGGCAGGTTTTCTGACAGTCCAGCCAATGAATCAGCTAAAAATCTGTAACTATCCAAAAATCTAAGTTTTATGTAATTTTTTCTCAACATACCATCTCTATATACATAGCTATGGGTGTACAATGGTTTAGTGAACGAAATATATTTTTCTTTATTTTGTGCAATAACTTCGGTCCTCTCACCTTCGCCATACAATTCTTTAATAAATAAATGACTGTCATACCCACTCAAATTGTGGAAAAAGATTGGAACAAATTGTGGGATTTTATAATTTAAATTACAATTGCTATGCGCGGCGCCAGGTGTTTTCTTACCGGTAACATGACAATGATCTCTTACTTTAACGTCACCTTCCTGAAGAGGCTCATTGCAAATAGAGCATATAGTTGACGAGTTAAAATCATCTATTTCATCATTAGACAGCTGATGCATCGGAACAACGTCTTTTAAATAGTTATTATAAATAGTTAAAACATCGTCCTCTAGCCGTTTCACGAAATCGCTACCAGCATTATCACCCGTAAAAGTTACAAATTTCGTCAATGAATTATCAAACGAACATTTGATCAAATATGCAAAAGAATATGGTTCATGTTGGTATGTCGGGATAGTAAACTTTTTTTCCGGATCTGGTTCGCAAGTATCTATTGGTTTTAAAATCGATTCAAAATCAGCGTAAATTACAAATGGAACCCTAAGTTGCTTATCATAATTTTGAAACTTAAGTATGTTTTCAGGTACATAATTACCGCGTTTGTCTTTTTTCAGCTCCACTGATGGCGTGCTGGTGTATATATGATTACAATCGCGCAATTGGTGCCGCAATAGTATGCTTTCAGATCGGAAATAAAGTAAACAGCCGCCACAAAAATTTTTTTTATGTTCATTTCTAGTTACTTGATTCGATACCAATCTGGAAATATTTTTAATCCAACAATAGTGACTATTTCCTGAATCCTCCGTTATTAATAGTAAATTTATATGGTGACCTAACCTCCTAGAGGAATATCGTAATGGGCCTACTATTTCGAATTTAACCTTACCATTTTCATAACTACGTTCCAAACCATAAACATTAACACTTATGTCATTTAAATCTTCAAATTTTGAAATGTCTTTAAGCTTCATAGGGAATTCAATACCATCAACATTCAGCACGGCCTCGAAGTGTGAATACGATGTCGTTAGGTGAATATTGTCCCTCGCTGGATATAGCGCCGACGTGATGGCACAAGCAAAGCAATACGCATCATTATTTTGGGCAGTTTCAATAAACTTGGGGAGCTTAATGTACGAGCAGCTGCCCAATGGGGAGTACTTATTTATATTTACTTCTAAAAATAGTACTTCCCGTAATGTCCAACCTGAAACAATTAGTAATATATTAGTAAACTCTATACTATGAATTATAAAACTACTATACCTAAATCCTTATGTTGAAAGTCTGCAGTTTGAGATACCACAGCGTCCTTAAAGTCTACATATACCGCATCCAAATCCGTCGACAAATCGAGTATTCGATTTATGCTGTTAAAAGATTTGATTTCAGAAACACCTTGGCTCTCCAATGCATAAGTACCGAAGGCCTCTACATTAACTTTAATGGCATTATGGGCCTTCAGAACAACTTTTAACAATTTCAATACTCTTAATTTTATCGCATCAAAAAATGTTACATAATCTATATGTTTTTCATCAAATTTAAGCCTGTAAGTTGCGATTCTGCACTTAAACGCGCTCTTAATTAAATATATACCATCAGCATGAATTGCACAGGCTTTTTCTTTATGCCCAAGACTCCTCATATGCGACGTCATCTGATTGGTAGGGACATCTACATTACATGATTCACATCTTCTATTATGGGCTTTTGAGTCTACGATGCGATGCGTATAAACTTGTGGAACTCGCATTACCCGGGCTTTTTTTTCAGATGGAACATCATTACTGGGAGTAGTAGATCTCTTCGTACCTCCTAATGATTCGCCGATGCTGTTAAATATCAGCTTACAACTTTTATTTTGATGTCGACGTAAATTATCTACCCTTGTATATGTTAAACCACAATTGCACTTATACATGTTTATTATTTTTATGATTATTTCGATATTAGATGATAGAACTCCCGATAGGCTTAAAGCTAACGATATTTGTACGGATTTGGATGCGGGTCCTACTATATATATCCTCTAGAAAATTCCACCACCTCTTCTTAGCTCCTCCCTCGATATTTCAGTTGGGCGCGTCTATCTCTGGCGCAGCTACCCCTTCTTAGTCCCTTACCACGATATTTCGGTTAAGCACGACCGTCTCTAATGCAGGATAAGCACTCTAGGCACGACGGCCGAGAGTTAAGGACGTGCTGCCAACAGTAATCACTAGGAGACGCTTAGATAATATTCACTATATTGCATACAGTAATTACTACCTAAGGTGTACTTACACTTTAATATGTATGGAGTAATGAGATGTATACCCTGTGGGTAATTGGGAGGTACTTATTATGCAATTACAATCATTACAGTATGACGTGTATATGGTAATTGGGAGGTACTTACTGTGGCATTGCACTTATTACAGTACATGCTGTAATTGGGAGGTACTTTCTAATTTCGCGTCTATCTCTGGCGCAGGCTACCCCTTCTTAGTCCCTTACTTCGATATTTCGGTTAAGCACGACCGTCTCTAACGCAAGCTAAGCATTCTAGGCATGCCGGCCGAGAGTTAAGGACGTGCTACCAACATTAATCACTAGGAGGCACTTAGATAACATTCACTACACTACATTGCATACAGTAATTACTACCTAAGGTGTACTTACACTTTAATATGTATGGTGTAATGAGATGTATACCCTGTGGGTAATTGGGAGGTACTTACTGTGCAATTGCACTTATTACAGTACATGATGTAATTGGGTGGTACTTACTGTGCAATTGCACTTATTACAGTACATGATGTAATTGGGAGGTACTTGCTAATTGCGCGAAGGGTGGGGGGTACTTAGGATAATTACTAATTACCGAATTGCCTCTCTCTGTACCTCTTTCTCATTTCCAGAACCGGCCAATTACATCTACTTATATTATTAACCTAATTCTTAAATGTCAAATATAAATAATAAACAATTCCCAATTAAGGGGTTAATTTTTATAGAAACATAGAGATTATTAATATGAATTATGAACAGGGTGAATAATTATTTATAAAAAACTGTACTTTAAGAATTCTTAGAAAAATTATCAAAAGCTGGACATAATTAAAAGGTAAGCTAAATTCGTAGCAAACTAAGAATAATATCGAATTTTAAAAAAAGTATTTCTATTGAATTGATCACTAAAATATATGAGTGTGCCAAAAAGCCGTAACAACACCACCCTTTCCTAGAAAAAGTTTCTTTGAAACTTTTAAGGTGTATATCAAATACCTAAAATGAGCCTAATGCAATCAGTGACTTATCTGCTAAAAAAAAATATATACAACTAAACTAATAATAATCATCTAAACTGTCGGGAGGGTGAGACTTTAGGTCCTTGGCGTTCCAAACACCTAGAGACTTATGTCCAGAGTCCTTCAACTCATACGACCATGGTGATAAAATTTTAATAATTTTATACGGACCACTAAATTTCTCAGAAAGCTTTGACGTTTCGAACTTGCTAGCGTCGGACAGAGCAAAGTTTCGCTTTGGCAAAGTGGCGCAACCAGCTTTTGCTAAGTATCGATCCCACTGTCTATGATTGTCTGAGACATAAGCTGAAAGAACAGTTTTAAGGGTTCTATGTGACCGTTCAACTGGGTTTGCTTGGGGATGGTAGTTAGCGACACGTTTTAATTGAATTTTATATTTCTAGATAAGCACTGTGAATTGATTACTTATAAATTGTTTGCCATTATCGGTCACAAATCGTTTAGGTGCACCATAAATAAGAAACACGTGATCTTCAAGCCAATACACGATGCTTTTGGCAGTACCGTTTCTGAGTGGGAAAAACAAAACAAACTTGCTAAAACAGTCCATTACGGATAAGATGTAGCAGTAACCGTTTGAAGACCTTGGTAGAGGACCTACCAAATCTACACTGACCTGTTCCCATGGCCTAGAGAGGTAAACCTGGGAAGACAACATTTGACCGATTGGCGCTTTCTGCTCTGGTTTTGTCCGTAAGCATATAACACATCTTTTGATATATCGTGCGACGCCCGCCCTTAGTTTTGGCCAATAGAACTTCTGGGTTATTCTGGCTACTGTCTTCGAAACACCAAGATGGCCACAAGTAGGTGGTTCATGATGATTTTTAATAATCACCGATCTGTTATCTTTTGGTACAACTAACAACCAATCGGAATCTGTAAAAGCCGGATACCGACGTTTAGCATTCTTGTACAGTTTCATATCTTGGACCATCCACAATGGATATTTAATAGGAGTGGTGTGAACTTTGGAAAACATATTCCGATACCACTTATCAGAAGAAGTTTCAAGAGTAATATTTAAAGGACTAATAGAGGGGGTTTTCAAAGTAAAATCAGGGAAATTAGAATCAGCGGTCTGATTCTGAACAAGGTCGATATTAGGAACTGCCCTGGAGAGAGCGTCAGGGACCAGGTAGTCCTTTCCCTTACGGTGAATTATCTCGAAGTCATAAGCTTTAAGTCTTAAACACCAACGGGCTATCCGTCCAACAGGGTCCTTAATACTAAACATCCACTTCAAGGAGTAATGGTCCGTTATTACAATAAACTTAGTTTCTTCGAGATAAGGGCGCAGCTTCTCCACTGCAAAAGTTACCGCAAAACACATTTTTTTTCGGTGGTAGAAAATTTTCTTTCGGATTTTGTTAGGGATCTGCTCAAATAGCAGATTACGCGATCACCCTCTGGGTAGCTTTGGGAAAGGGTTGCCCCCAATCCATAGTCACTGGCGTCTGTCTCTACAATAAATGGTCGATTGAAATCGGGACTAGCCAATATTGGAGCAGAAACAAGAGTCTGCTTTATTTTGTTGAAGGCAGCATCACAGTCAGCATTCCAGTTAAAGGACCGGTTTTTCTGCGTTAACTGAGTCAATGGTGATACTAAAGAGGAAAACGTAGGGATGAATCGTTTATACCACGAAGCCATTCCAACAATTCTTCTGACTTCTGAAATATTGCGAGGGGTTGGAGATCGCAAAATTGCTTCAACCTTTTCAGGATCGACTAGTAGACCTCCACTATTAACGACATAGCCCAAATATCGTAATTCTGACCTACAAAAAATACTTTTCTCTTTGTTAAATGTAAGACCTGCCTCTTTGATTCGTTCAAAAACCGTCTTTAAAACTTCGAGATGTTTTTCAAATGTTGGGGTGCATATAATTATATCGTCGCACCTAATATTTTGCTTGCTGCTGTCAGTGTCAGTGAATATTATTTTTGGAGTCACAGTTTATTGCTAAAGAATCAGTTAGCTCACTCTACCAGTTGAAAGTTCCAAAATAACATCCACTCCAGGGATACAAATTCAGGATACGCAGAAAACTGCTGTTTTATTATAGGCGGTTGTCATATATTGTATTATCCGAGTTGCACAGTGTATAAACTGAAACATTGAGATCCAAAATGCCGACGCAGAGTTAGCGATCTGATTTTTTAGCTATAAACTGTGTCACAGGGTTCAAAATGGCCGCGCCCTATGGTGGGCGTGTCGGACCTCTCTCTTGCCTCGTATAGTAATCAATCAAAGTATGTGCTAAAAAGTTCATTCAGGAAATTCACTAATCGATAAGTCATCGCTAAGTTATCGTTTGATAATCGCTTGCTTCTGCTGAATGCGGCCAATATCAACTACCAACCAAATTTCACAACCCATGTAACTATTTACAAATAATATGCACACAATATTCTTAAGAATATTCTATTTACTTAAAATTCAGCTTAAAATTTACTTCACTGCACCAATTAAATTTATTTCAAATAGGGAGCAATATTGAAAAAATTCATATTTCCAATCTGACGTCACCACCAACTGTTAAATGAAAATGTAAAAATCAGCAACGCAAATAAATGCCTAGATTAACGTCAAGTGTACTTCTTCACAAATTCTGTGTCTATGTTTGACAGAAATTAAATTTTATTTTAAAGCAAGTTACCTAACCTACAAAACTGTACAATAAAAAAGATGTTTATCAAGAAAATATTGTTGAAATTACATTCAACATGTCCTATCTGCTAAATACTAGGTAGACGCTCCCTGTATAAACCTTTGCTTTTAGCAAACAAAAATAATAAAGTACTGAATTGTCACTCCCTGTATAAACTAATTATCTAAACTTGAAACAACACGCTTGACTTTCAAATGACCGCCAGACATCTGCTGTGTCGCAAAGACACCTGTGTCTTCGCAAACAGTTAATATGATCACGTTTGCAATCATGTGATCTGGGATGGCCAATGAGAAAAAAGGCGGCAAAGCCGTCGCTGGCTGGCGGGATTGTATCGGAGAAAAAACTTCACTTTCGTTTCGACAGTCAAACAAAACACACATCAAAAATCTTGTCAACGCCGGCAGCAAGCCGAAATTTAAGTTCAAGCATTTGTGCGATTTGATTTAAAAAGTTGTAACATGTAATCAATTAATAATTTATGTAACCAAGTATTAATATGTAAAATGTTGAATCAGTAAGCCGTGAATATATCAAATTCAAATGTAAGGTGATATTTTCATTTGAATAAAATCAGTGCATCAACCAGAACTTCGAGAGGCTACAGGGTGGAGCATAAGGCCTTCACCCCAGGTAACATATTTCGAACATAGTCATACAGTCCACCATGATCGAAGGCAGTAAATGTCAAGCATTATAAACCCAGGGTAAGACAAATATTATGTACAACTACCACGTTGGAGCCAAATTGGTTAGCTGCTAAAGGTTTCGCCTTAATGCGGCTATCGTGGGTTCTACCTTTTATCTCAGGGAAGAAAAGGCTTGGTAAATAAACATTAAATAATAAAATAATATTTCTTGATTGATTAGGTTTATTCTTTTAGTAATCAATCGTTCAATAGATATGTACAGAGTAAATCATAGGGATAATTATAACCATCTATCTCCTGTTACAAAGGCAACAATATTATACAAATTATAAGAGATAAAAAGGGAGATAGATGAAACTACCGCTAGTGTCGACCTTTTGGCTCACAGCTTAATTTGATTGAATCAAGGGGCTTCATTCAATTATTGGTAAGTTTATATAAATATATTTAACTTTGTTAAAAAAACTATAATATTTATCTATAATTTGTTTTATTGTAGGTAGTGACGTTGTTTGGCCGTAGACTAAATGGATTAATCCTACCTTACTAGTCCTGGGTACCTGGTAAACTATTGCTTCTAGTACGGCCTTCTAGTGCTCCACATGCAAATTATGGGGCAATGAGAGTAAGCTAGCAGGTGTGTCAGGCATGCAGTTGCGGATATGCTGGTATCGTGCAGTGTGGATTCGTGTACCACCCCGGATGGTGTAGGTGATGTGTGCTCGTGATGTGTATATGGTAAAAGCAGTAGTGTTAAGAAGCAGATCTCAAAGCGAAAGTGAAGTGCAAGCGAAGAGCGAGTGAAGTGAAAGCAAGTGTGTAAGTTGGTATCGTACCTACTGGCCTAAAATATTTACAATAAAACTAAGTTAAGCTTGTTACATGAGCGCATGCAAAAAAAATTTGATAATAAAGGTTATACCCTACCTGAAGGTGTTGGGCGGCCACGTGGATATTAAGTGATTTTAAGTGTTGTTTTTATTGAAAATATATCCACAAAATAGATGTGTAATTTTATATCTTTCAATAAAATGTCTTGATTCCAATAAAACACTACAAACGTTTTATATGACTATCAAAATCCTCAAAATTGAGTAAGGACGCCGTTCTAGTTAAGAGTCACAAAACAAAATAGAAGATATTTTTCAAATATCCAGAAAAATGCCTTGTCAGGATCAAAGTTCAAAATTAATTAAAATGTTGTTCTTTTATTGCAAACACTCTAATAAAATATATGTTTCCTACTTTATTGACTTAGCTAATAAAAGATAGATTCACGGTCAAGGTCATAGTACTACGAGTAGTACCATTAGTACCACAAAACATAATATTGTTCTTTTGTTTCATATATTCTAATAAATTATATTTTCCTGTATTATATTAATTAATAAAGGACAGACACATGGTCAAGGCCATGGTACTATTTATTTGCAGATTCTCATTATTTTGGTTAACCTAATTCTTAAATGTCAAATATAAATAATAAACAATTCCCAATTAATGGGTTAATTTTTATAGAAACATAGAGATTATTAATATGAATTATGAATAGGGTGAATAATTATTTATAAAAAACTGTACTTTAAGAATTCTTAGAAAAATTATCAAAAGCTGGACATAATTAAAAGGTAAGCTAAATTCGTAGCAAATTAAGAATAATATCGAATTTAAAAAAAAAGTATTTCTATTGAATTGATCACTAAAATATATGTGTGTGCCAAAAAGCCGTAACAATATATAATTACCGTTGTATTTTTTTTTTTTGTAAATATATATTTTAGTACCTATTCCTGTGTTTCTCTTATTACTGGTTCTTAACCGTTCTCTTTCAGGTACCGTAGGGTACGAGGTGTAAAGGAGATAAGTGTTTTATTTTTTTATTTATTCTAGTATAGTGGCTTCCTGGCAGTGACCGCCTGGAATTATTTTTTTACCTCCACTGAGTTTACTTTGAGTACACTCTGGTGTACTCCAGGGTCGCAGAGCAAACTGCGATACCAAAACTGGTGCCTGAGCAACCCCTATTCGGGTATCACCATCATAGCGCCATACAGACTTGCTGATTCACTGTAGGTGAACCAGAAGCCTGTCACAATTGATAGACAATCTTCAATTAAAAATGAAAATAAAGAATCCTTTATTTGCATGTGCTTAGATATTAAAATATTTGTACTCTAATTTTTGGTAAATTAATTGGAAGATTATTCTCTTTCACTGTATTTAAGTTTATTCTAAAACCAAACCAAAAATATAATACAAATTATATAGACTGTTCTATTATTGGTAATATAATTTTTTTTTTTTAATTATTTAATGCTAAAAACTAATAGATTAATTTATATTTTGTAATTGATATAAAATAGTTTATTTACCTGTGTTTTTTGGATTAAGTATATAAGAAAATTGAATATTTTCGTTGATCTTCTTAAGTTACATTTTCAAGATTATTAGTTCCTCCGAAACATCTTTGCCACTACTAAATGCTTTTCTTGGTGAGAATAAATTTGGACATACAGGCCTTCTTTTTCCATTGGTATTAGTGGGCTTTTGGAAAATTGTCTAAAAAAATACTGCCTGGTGCAATATTTGGCAGGTTCTAATGTGCACGATACATTTTCTAAAAATTCACTAGCTCCACGAAGTAATTTAAGTTAAATCCCAAACCTGTCAAATTATACGAGACAATGATAAACTAGATATAAAAAATTATTAAAACATTAAGTATCTACAAATATGGGTTAAAAATCATTTTTTGGGGCTAGGCCTGAATCTTAAACCCAAATATGTAAAATTAGTGATCTATTGAAGACTTAAAAGTCATTTAAGTTCTTACTCAACTTCGCAAGTGCACTAACATATTTGTAAATTTAAAAATTTTTTTCATGGCTTTTCTTTTCTCTTCTGGCTGTGACAACATTTCAGATTATTTCTAATTCTTTAACCAAAAACTTGTAGCCCCTAGAATGTTACTGTTAGGTAGCACCATGCTTATCGAAAAAGGTCAAAACGCAATGTCGTGGTTTGAATGACATACAGGCTTCTGTCGGTGATTTCGTGCCATATACAAGATAGGATAGACATTCGGCCCTTGACCATTTATAAACTGTAGAATTAAGAAAGCTTAAAATACCTGTGCGATCCATAGGTCTGAGAGATGATGATACTTGGATTAAAGGCTACCTTCTGATTGAACACTTTTATTTTAAAACACTGAACGAACGGCCTTCCGGAATATAGCATGTGTCTTCGTCGGAATTTGTCGGGAAGGCTTTTAATTCACTAGAATCTAAAAGAAGTATTTACAATCAGTAGAGTACTCTATAGTAGTTATATTTATATTTACACTTTTACACTTAATTTAAAAGATTCTTACTTTCATCATGCTGGGAGACGGGCATTTGGAAAAACATGGGGATTAAAACCAAAAATGGTCCACTGGCTATATTTAGCAATAACAAGACCCATGATAACTTATGGAGCGGTTGTTTGGTTGCCAAAAATAAACCAGATAACAGCCCTCAATACCCTTTCAGGAGTACAGAGGCTGGCATGCCTTTGTATTACAGGAGCACTGAGAAGTACACCGACAGCCTCTATGGAAATCATTCTAAACCTCCCACCCCTTGACCTAGTCATAAAGGGGATGCCAGAATGATTGCATACAGACTGGAAATCTTCAACAACTGAAACACACTGGGACATATAAAACATACCAGAATAACACATGAAGTAAATGATTCTATATTAAATATGGGATCATATCACATATCACAGGTCACCTGTAACTGGAACGAGGTAAATAAGGAGATAGATAAATACTTGCTTAGCGGCCTCGTATGGTATACGGATGGATCTAAAACTAACAAGGGAACAGGCTCTGGCGTACATGGAGTTAAACCCAAATGCGACATTATCGTCTCACTGGGAAAACATGCCACTGTATTTCAGGATGAAATACATGCAATTGAATTGTGTGTACGAGAGAATTTAAAAAGGAAGTACAAAAAACAAACCATCCTAATTCTCTCAGATAGCCAGGCTCTTGATTCAAACAGAATTAAGTCGAAGCTCGTCTGGAACTGCCTTGAGATACTAAATGATCTGGCAACCCACAACAAGGTAAAACTGGCGTGGGTACCAGGACACAAAGGTATTCAACGAAATGAAAAGGCTGATGAACTCGCCAAAGAGGGATCAGATCTACCATTCACAGGACCCGAACCTGTATTTGGGATAAGCAAAACCTCTGCTCGACAGGCAGTGAACAGGTGGATAACCATAAAATACCAAATTCACTGGCAACAGATAAGAGGGCACAGAATCAGTAAGCTCATGCTAAGGGGACCAAACCCACGCATGTCTACTGAGGCACTACAAATCGCAAGGCCCCAAATATCCACCATTGTGGGATTATTAACGGGACTCTGCTTGCTGAAACACCTTCATGTAATGGGATTACAAAATGATCCCACTACGTGTAGACTTTGCATGGAAGAGGAAGAAACCTCGTACCATGTGATCTTCGAATGAGAAGCTCTTACTGGGCGACGTTTCATCCTTTTTGGCCTAGAACCGGAAAGAAGGCCCTAGGAACACTTGGTAGGGAACCTATTAAAACTAACCAAAGACACAGGACTATTACAAAGATAGTACCTGAATACGGAAAAAACAGGTGCATACGATAGACCCAAGAGGCCGCAGTGTTCTGGGCCAAACCTAACCCTACCTGCTTACAACCGATAAAGATAAAGATCATGCTGATGTATTGCCATTTGCAAAATTCGTTTTGAAAGAGATGAAATTTTAGTTGTCTAATTCAAAGTAGAAAAACGACAATCAATTTACTCGCAAAAATAACACAATACACATTTTGAGGATGCTATTTGTTTACCGTCCTTAAAAGATCGGTCACCGGTGGGGACGTGAGAGTTTGGCAAGACTAAAGCGGACACCGGTGGGCCCGTGACAGTTAGCCGGGCCGCGGCGTATACCTGTGTCCGCTCTTATATTTTTTTTTTTTTTCAAAACCAGTGAAGCAATAGTGAAAAACCTGAGTAAGACTTTATATGTTATTATAATACATCAAAATATTTAAAAAAGTATATTGGTCCGGGTAGAAGGTTTTGCCTAAAAAGCTTGGCGCTCAACGTAATAAGCCATGTTACTTAAAAAATAATCTATGTTACATAATGACGGTAAACGCGTGTGTTTTAGTCATGGAGGAAGGATAGTTAAGTGTTGCCGAGTCTTTGTAGAAATTTGGCAACAAGTTTGCTTGCAGCGACCTATGAGTGCGGTTGGTTGAACTAATCCTACTCTATCGGTAATGTAATTACCTATTATATTAACTACGCTATTACTCTGTCAATAATGTAGCTACCCGTAATATATTTAATTTAAAAATTGGCGGGATTTTTTTCTACTAAAAGGAGATTTTACATTAGCAATAATTATTTTCTATCTAATACGAAATGTAGCCATCCAAAATTTCAGTTCGTTGTTTCATTTTTAAGGAACTATAAAACATGTAGGTGTAGGTAAACGTTAAATATGTTCCTCTGAAGACACTTTTTCAAAATTTTATCAAATTTTGATGGCAAAAAACGCAAAATTTTTTGTATAAATATTTTCTTAATTTTTAAGAAAATAATTTAATCAAATTTTGGAATAATTTCACTTTTACCTGAAGGTACATATTTTTTATTTACAAAAAATTTAAATAAACTATAGAAATGTTCATGGCTCTATTTCGTTTAGAAAGAGATCATTGCTGGAGTAAATTTTCCTCTTAACTATAATAAAAATTTTGCTTTTTTTATTAGCTGTTTGTAAAAATTATGAAATGCCAATAAAAATGTAAAATTCTATGACAAATAATTATGAGGGGTAAAATAAATTCCATACCAAGCTTTATATATTTACTAAAAATTCCCAAAAAAAAAATAAATCAATCTAATAAATGGAAATACAACAATAATAATAGATTTTCCTACACTTCACCCCCATATGAGTTAAACCCCAAGAAAAACTTGTGCGAGGCAAGAATGGCTATTATTATCTGCTATGGAATTCTGGGACGACTTAAAGATGACTGATGGTTCCATTTTATTTACAGGTTTAACAACCGGGATAACCCCACCTACCATCATTATTACAAAGTACAATCCATGTTTACAAATGTTTACTAGTTTCTGTACAAAATACTCCTAATTTAATGAAAATAATATTCTCTAAAGATTATCTAATCAGTTTGACTTAAAAACAATTTCTAGTATTATAAATTATTTTCAAATAATTATTATCTTTAAGAAAATTACTCTGATATCACACACATTATATTAGTATTACTAATGCCTAATACATTTTTTCAATAAATAAAAAAAAACTTGAATCTTGCGAAATAAGAGCAACTATCCATATGAACTGAAACAGAAAAAAAATTCAATACAATATTTTTATCTTTTTGGTCTTTAGCCCTCTTTAGGCCTCAGCCCAATATACTAGGTCTGTTCGGGTTCTTCAAAAATACATTTAGAACTTTCTATCAGAGGACTAGTTGACCAGTGGACAGTTTAATAGTTGTATGCGACGAATAATTTGGAATTGAACTGTTCCCCTGGTTCTCGGACGGTTTGCATCGAGTTTTAAAGAATCCCAAACAAACCTACTATCATTATAATAGTTTCAAATTATACTGTTGAAATATCTTTGATTCTGAAATGTTGACTGCAGTTTAAATATTACATTAGGAATTAATAAATTATAGGGACTTTTTTAATTTGCAAATTTGACTTTTCTGTGTTCTATTAAAAAAATAAAGTTTTTTCTTTCTAGGAGATTATTAACATCATTAATTTTATTTAAAAAATCCATTAGAGAAACGTTGTTTCTTGGATAATATTCAAATTCATTTGATGACTAAAAAACTAAATAACTTGTAATACTAAAATAAATAAAAATACTCTTACTCACATGTTTTCGTTGGCAACCATAATCATATTGTTTTTTTTTGTTTACTTTTTGTTTACTTTTTGTTTACTTTTTGTTTACTTTTTGTTTACTTTTTGTTTACTTTTTGTTTACTTTTTGTTTACTTTTTGTTTACTTTTTGTTTACTTTTTGTTTACTTTTTGTTTACTTTTTGTTTACTTTTTGTTTACTTTTTGTTTACTTTTTGTTTACTTTTTGTTTACTTTTTGTTTACTTTTTGTTTACTTTTTGTTTACTTTTTGTTTACTTTTTGTTTACTTTTTGTTTACTTTTTGTTTACTTTTTGTTTACTTTTTGTTTACTTTTTGTTTACTTTTTGTTTACTTTTTGTTTACTTTTTGTTTACTTTTTGTTTACTTTTTGTTTACTTTTTGTTTACTTTTTGTTTACTTTTTGTTTACTTTTTGTTTACTTTTTGTTTACTTTTTGTTTACTTTTTGTTTACTTTTTGTTTACTTTTTGTTTACTTTTTGTTTACTTTTTGTTTACTTTTTGTTTACTTTTTGTTTATTTTTTGTTTACAGCGCGCTCCTGTCACCGTGGTAGCGGGCACACGGGGGAGCCAGCAGTCATGCAGCGAACAGAAAGACAGATTAACATTGTACAAATAACTAAGTGGAGACATGATTTTTTAATTTGTTGGAATATATAAATAAATATACGAATGAATACTTTTTTGTGTTAGCAAGCCAGATGTTATTAAATTATTCAGTGTGCTTTACATTTTAATATAATTTGGTTGTTGTAAAACGTACTTCAGAGCACCCAAGCGCCGGGTGGTGTGCGCAGTAAACGGGTTGGAATATTGTGCATAATATGATATAAACCCTCCTGGCTTTAGTAGCAGTGGCGTGAACGAAGCGGGCCAGCGATCTTAAAGTTGACGGTTGAAGTTGACCAATGAGGAGCGGGTAACGCCTGTGACGTATTTATTTATTGGAGAACTGTCTTTTTGGCTAAGAAAGTGCAGATTACATAAACGTCTCTAGGAGTGAATATATACTGGATGCAATGCGGAGTGTAACGATGAATGTAATTCAAAATGCAGTTTATATTGAATCCGCGCAATAATAAAATTTTTAATTTTTTGGAAGTCTACGTTTTTGGAAGCTTAAAAATTAAAAAAAAATCATGGCAGTCACTTATTTTAACGAATTTAATCACTTTTAAAATGTTTACTTTTCCACTTGTGTTTTTTCTTATTTGCCAATATAGGTGATGTGACGTTTATGTACTAGTTTACTGCGATTGTTAATTTTATTAAAATAACATTATGCAACAAGTGTGTAAAGTTACTCTTTTTTCATGTGTCAGAAATTGTATTAAGCAAAAAAATAATTTACATGTTTGTCTTGGAAGGAGATAGCATAAAAATGGTAATATAAAATAAAACGTTATATTTTGTTGCTATGTACAATAAAAATTGATAAAAATCAAATTTTACTTTTTTCTCTAGTGCTTAAAGAGTTTTACTTTACGTATTAGTAAAAATTACTTTACACAAGGTAGTAGAAAAATCATTTTTATTTTTGGTCAAATATGGACTCGCTGTAAACTACATATTTTCTTTGAAAAAATTGTGCATGTAAAATTTTTTAAGCAAATATAGCTCATATATAACTCACTCTCTAGTACAAAAACAAAATGATATTTATTTACTAATTGACACTCAGCGAAGGTAGGAAGCACAACAACAACAAATGTTTATAATTTTAAGGAAGGGAAGGGTAGGATTCGCTCATGAGTAATAGAGACTATCAATAATGGGAAAGGTCTATTGAAATATTGAAATTGCTTATTAATATTTTTACAAAACCATACTAAATAAAAGAATGAAATATGAAATTTTATCTTCTTCAAATTCATAATATATTTTAGGCTTATTCGGTTTAGATAGTTTAAAACTACTAGAAACAACAGTAGATTTTTTTAATGTATATTTAGTAACACCTTTCGCTAAATATTACGGTTTTAAAGGTGATCTTAATTTTATAACAGTAAGTATCGCCGCACTCTGAAAAAATAAGAACTAGTATTAAAAATAGTGAAATTATTATAAAAATTTTAATAATAAATTACTGTAAGACAAATTTTTTTGTATTGAACTAATATTAAATCTTGTCATTTCAATCATAAATATGTTTTACTCATAATTAATAATTTCATTTAATTTAATTTTGAAATTTGTACAAAATAATTTATATAATATTTATAATACTCAAAACTATTCAAGTAAAAATTATAAATACCTACATTCGATTTTTTTTTTTCACCACTTCCAAGGAATTTTAGATTCTTTAAAAGTGTTCTCTACATAAAAATTATACTTTAACTTATATTTCTTTAGAAAAAGGCCGAGAACTTCTATTATACAATTTAGTAGGTACATCTTGATTTGTAAGAATTATTAACGGGTTTCTGGTTCCATTCATTTCATAAAATTTATGTGATTTATTTCATAAGCCTGTTGTTATGAATATGCTTATGTTAATTATATTTATTAAGCATTTTCTCTAATAATATATTCAAAGACGGAAAAAGCCAATAAAACATTTTTATTATTAAAAAATTTTATGAGAAGAAAACAAAGTCATAGAAGGAAGAAACCCTTCATTGGTCACATTATATTTTTTAGCGGTTCTCGTCTTCTATTTAATACTGAACAGAAATGACTATGAAAACAGAAAATAACTTGAGCTTAATAAGTTCTATCATTATTATACGATATGTTATACATTGCGCTCTGTAGAATAAATTTTATACACATTGTTGAATGTCGCTCTGACATACTAAGAATTATAAAGTTACCACTTTACGAGTACGAGATTTTTGCGATGAAAGGACGACTATTATTAATTGCATCATGGACGAAATATGCTCATCTATACAAGCACTACTCACCCTGGACAGACTACTAATTTACTTAGGGTTACGAAGCTTTGACCGAAGCAAAGAATACCTACCCAAGAAGCGAAACTAAATGGGCGATTCGTGGACAAAAAACTGACAAGTTTTCTCAGTGTTTTAGAGGTGGTTTAACGTCAAATATAGCTGTCAATTTATGTAAAGCAACGTTTGGTATAATATTGTTAGCGTTTTGTAAAAATTGCAGTATAGTTCAGTAGTTGTATTTAACTAAGTAGTAATTAGAAATTTGATAGTTTTAAAATTTTTATTACATAAAAAAAATACATTGTGGTATTCGTAAATTTTATTGAACGTTCTTGCATCTGGCTGTCAATCTTGTTTTTTAATTTCTAAATCTAAATTACCTATAAAGATAATTTACGCCTACGTAAGTCTTTTATTTAAATATGTTTTTTTTTGTTTTGAAAACCATTCGAATTAAAAGAGTAATTAATCAATAATACCAAACAATAATTAAAATATATGACAAACTCATTTCGAGGAATCAAGTCGCTGCTATCAGGATGCAATCGAAATTCATTTACAATACTTCTTGATATGTAACATGTAGAGGGTGGGTTACCCCACGGCACTTAAGCTTCACTAGGCCCATTGTGTATCCTCCTAAAATTATAGTCACCTCCTAGCTTGTGAGCCAGCCTACAGATTTAATGTAGTTGACAATGTAGCCAAGAGGTGCTTCTCTTATATCGGCCGGTGTTAGCCAATACTCGCCAAAAATAAATCTTCTAATGAGAGCTACGGGCAATCGTAGAGGATATGTTCAATGGCCTCATCTTTTTGTTCGCACCCCGTGCAGAGTGTGGATTCTGACAGCCCTATGATATGGATATGCTTCCGTACTTAGCAATGACCAGTCAGAATGCCTGTGATTAGATGTAGATTCTATCTAGTCATATTCAAGTATTTGTTTGTTATAGTGTTGTCAGGATAACTTGGTAACTCAGCAGTTTTTTATTTCATCTCATCTTTCCTTCAATTTTACAAGGGAATATTCTTTAATTAGGTTTGTCACTGCCGATGTTGTCAGTCCAATAGAAGGGCCAGGTCGAAAACATATTAAATTGGCCGCCTTCTTGACTAGTGAATCAGCAATAAGAGGCTACCTTTCGATGTGGCGTCACCTTTGATCAATCTCAAGGCGACTACATTGTTGGATGGATACTCTTATTAAAGCTTCGTGACATTCTAGTAGTTACGAACCCTGAGTAAATTCGTAGAGAAAATAGTGCTTATCTGCTGTCTGTATAAATGAGCATGTTCCTACCAGTAATATTGTTTCTGGTGATTTATTTTGCTACTATGAGAACCTCCGTGAGCTCCTTGAACTGCAGTGGCACTATTTCTCAGAGCTCATTTTATGTTGAGGTTTATGGAATTGGAGTATATTCCACATCCTTAGCATTGTCTTGTTTTAGAACCATAGGTGTAGATATAAATCGTACCTGTCAATTCCGGCACTTCTATTTGTTCATGTTTGCTTGAAGCAGTGGGAGCGTATCGAGCGAGTTATATAAGAAGAAACGTCGAGTCTATTAAAATATAAAACCGTAAACGGCGCAAACTGTTAACTTTGCATTTATTATTATCATTAAAATTGTATTATAAAAATTCATTCCAGCTTAGATTGTTGTAGAACAAAGTCATAAATAAAGTCTCTAATCTTCGAAAAGTAAATTTTTGTTTTTAAAAAATTATTTTCGAGTTAAATAAATTTAACTGGCGCAGTCGTAGTAGGATCGACACAGTATTTTCGCGAAAAGCCACGGCATCGGGTCCGATTTTCCGAAATTTACGTGAGTTTCAACTCTTTGGTGTCGAGAACTTTCCTGTGGGAATCTACCCTGGAGACGGAGGCCTGCTGAGCTGGAATCATCAGAAGAAGTTCAAGTAAGTACTGAGTACTCCTTTTATACTTCCTCTCATTTTACACTTAGTTTTTGCGAATTTTAGAATAGGTTAAGTGAATAAATAATTTTTTTTGATCGAAAGAAAATAAAAAAAAAAAATATACTTAGATATAGATTTTTGTATGAACAATATAGATAATTTAATCGTAGATTTTAATAAAAAAATAAATATGGTGGATGGAAACCAATTAAATGCAAATCAAGCAAACGTAAATCAAATAAATGCAAATCAAGTAAATATTGATATGTTAAAATTACATGTCGATACCATTCCCATGTTTGATGGGGATGAAAATAATTTAGCAAAATTTTTAAATAGTTGTGACTTCGTAGTAAACACATATGCAAATGTAAATGATCCGGCAATTCAAAGTTATATTCTTCAGGTAATAAAATCGAGATTTGTAGATAGAGCAAATTTATTGGTCGGTTCGCGAAATGAATTAAATACTTGGAATTCTATTAGAGAATCATTACAACAATGCTTTGGAGATAGACGATCTTTAGAATGTCTTGAACATGATTTGTTAACAGCACATCCACAAAGAAACGAACAACCAATAGATTTCGCCCGAAGGGTACAAATTTTGAGAAGTCACTTGATCGGTAGAATTAATAACTTTACAGATGCTGAAATTCCTTTATATACTAAAGAGTCATACAGAAGGCAATATAATCAAATGGCGTTGAGAACCTTGTTAAGAAATCTCTCTGGTAACTTACAAACTATCATTAGACTTAAAAATCCAATCAATATAGAACAAGCAATAACTTATATAATTGAAGAAGAAAATTTCGCATATTCACAGAATAACTTAAAACAGATTGAAACCCCTCAATACAGATCAAATTCCAATCGATTTAATGATCGTCAAAATTTTAATAATAATCACCAAAATTCTAATAACAATCGCCAACCTTTTAGTAATAACCAGTATAGAAGCTTCCCTCAAATATTCCAAAATACTAGAAACCAGCCCGACAATGCTTATCAAAGAAATTTTGCCCCCATACAACTTCCCGTAACTTATCAAAATAACTCAATCCCCAGCCAACCAATTCCTGTACAACCACGTACAATTAATAGATATTATCCAACAAATAGACAGGTATTCGGGCCACCGAAAAATGCATTTGCCCCAACGGGCCAAATACCCCCAAACAGTCCAGTACCAATGTCGACTACTACTCGAAATACCTTCAGACCCAGACAAAATTTCCAAAATTATCAACAACCCATGTCGACAACCACCCAAAATACTTTTAGACCCAGACAAAACTATCAACAAAATTTTGCAACTCAACAACTATTTCAAACAAATAACATAGATTTTGAAAATCCATTTGAGGAAACTCCTATCGATCAAATCGAATACGAATTTGAAAGTTATTTACCGAATCACCAAATGAATTCAAACTCAGAAAATAATCAAATTCCTATAAATTCTGACCCTAGTAATTTTGAATATCAGCATGCCGAAAATTTTCGGAAAACAGCCAGAGTAAAACAAGGAACATAAACGAAATATTTTCCAATTCATATTCTGCGGATTTGCCATATATAGTTATACAAAATCCACCCTTAAAGCTGCTTATAGACACGGGTAGTATGTCTAGTATGTTAAGTCCAAATATCGTTGAGAAGTATTTCCCAGAAAATATTTACAACGACCCAACCTTAATAATTACAGCTATTGGTAAAAAACAAACCGAACATAAAGCTAAAATTCCTGCCTTTAAAGAATTTAATTCCAATATTAACTTAAACTTTATAGTATTTAAATTCCATAATCATTTTGACAGGCTACTAGGATTAAACGAATTACGTAACCTGAAGTTTACAGTAGATTTAGTAAAAAATGAATTAAAAAATGAAGATACAAAAATACCAATTTTATATAAAATAAATAGGGAACATTATACAATTTCTGTGGATGCATACGAAATCGTTGCTATGCAGGTGCCGGTAGATCATTCTAACGGCGAGGTAATTGTACCCGAAATGAAATACGGAGAGCTTGATTTCCGAGAAACATTGACTTTATCTTGTAACGGCCTTGCGAAAACAGAAATAGTTAACAATACAGATAAAAGAATTACTATTACGCTAACAGAACCTATTAAAGTTTTTCCACTTACAGAGGGACACAAAAATAATTTAGAATTTTTTCTATGTAACGAATTTAACGAATTATTCTACGGGGAGAACCAAAAATTGAGTCTTACAAATAAATTAAAACACAAAATAAAGACAACAGGAACTTTAAATAAAAATGCAGACGCGCTTAGCAGAATCGAAATAAATGTTACGGAACAAAACCAAAACCTTTCAGATAACTCATCAATGTCAGGAGAACCAGGCGACACTAACCAAATAACAAAAAACTTTCTAGAAAATCTAATAGAGCCAATAGATGATGCAAATCATGAACTTGACGAATTATTAAGTACAATAAACTTGACAGACACAGACAGAGAGCAAGCGCGACAACACATAGGTATTAACGACGATCAAATAATAGTTACTCAACAAAATGAATTAGACAATCAAAATAACTCACCTGATGACGACATCGAAACAATTCATTCGTCAGCAGAAAACCCTATTCTAGAAATCCCATTTACCGAAAATCTAACAAATTCCTACAACAGACAAATAATAATTAAACAAGGGAAAACACATTTTCATGTTACCAATACGAAACATTTCGAAAATAAACTTCGCATCACGGCCTATCTCACCAACAACGAAATCAGTAGTCAGATAATTAATCTTTTCAAAAATTACATAGATCCAAAAAAACTTTACTGCCTACATGTTCATAGCACAATCACCATCGATCTAATACCATTATTAATAACGACTTTACAAAACACTTTTAAAAACCATAGTTACAATCTAGTTATATCAAGAAAATTCGTAACAGATGTACAAGAAGTGGATGAACGCGAAAATTTAATTAAATATCATCATGAAACCAAAACTTGCCACCGCGGAATTAACGAAACACAAACTGCTTTGAGAAACAAATACTATTGGCCAGACTTAAATTCAGATATCACACGGTATATAAATCTTTGCGACATATGTAATCAAGCGAAATATGACAGACACCCTCCAAAAGTTAAATTTTCACTCACAGTTACCCCCACAAAACCCTTCGAAACTATTCATATAGACGTTTTCCAAATTATGAAAACTAAATTTCTTACAATCCTCGACTCATTCTCAAAATACGGGCAGGCGTATGTTATCGAGCCAATCCTAAATTCTGCAACGATTATTGAATGTTTAAGTATCTTTGTATCACACTTCGGAATTCCATATTCAATCGTAAGCGATAGTGGAACAGAATTTAAAAGCGAATTACTACAGGAATTTTGCAAATTACATAAAATCAGAATCCATTTTACGACACCCCAAAATTCAAACAGTAACAGTCCGGTGGAACGATTTCATTCATCTCTCTTAGAAAACTGTAGAGTTTTAAAACTGCAACACCCTAATATGCATATAAAACAAATTGTACACTTCGGTGTCATAGGTTACAATTCCTCGATACATAGCGTGACTGGACATCGACCATACGACATTATTCTAGCCAATACAAAAGCTCTTGACCCATTTGACTTAACGGACGAATATCTCATTAACGAATATATAAACGAAAGAAAAATTCGACTAAAAACACTTTATCAGCATATTTTCGACAAAACGGTACAACAAAAGGAAAAGGTCATCGGAAATCGCAACGAAACTCGCGAAAATCCAACGGTATATACCGAAGGACAAGAAATATTTGTAAAAAATAGAGAAGCTACCAGAAATAAATCAAAGCCTCGTTTCGTAAAACATTCAGTAAACAAAGACCTTGGAAATAAAATATTAATAACAAAAAATAGAACTATACACAAATCAAAGGTAAAAAAACCATATGCTAATATTAGACTTTCTTTACAGAACGATCGAAATGTGGACGATAATACCCCTGATCCTCAGCCTTCCACTTCCGGTTGTAATAAAAAGTAGCGATGTAGAAATATTAGAATTAAATACCCCTTTATTACCCTTAGATATAGGAAAAACAAAATTAATACAAACAAAACATACATTTTTTCATTACATTGAAACGGACTTATTAGTAACTCAATTGCGAAATATAGAACGTTTTTACGATAGGTTAGAATTCTCATTAAATTTTACAAAGTTCGAAGATGTGGGACTTGTAATAAATTTGTTCGAACACGCAAAATATTTGCTAAATACTACAAGATTAAAATTAAATAATTTTGTAACTTTCGAAAATAAAAATAATAATAATATTAGAAATAAAAGAGGCTTATTTGACGGAATCGGAACAGCCAGTAAATGGCTTTTTGGCACTCTAGACCATGAAGACGAAATTAAATATAACACTCAAATCCAAAACTTAATTAAAAATCAAAACTCATTTTCACATCAATTACAACTACAATCCTCTCTCAACACCCAGCTCATTAACCATTATAATCAGACAATAAATAACCTTTACAAAAACCAGTTACTGTTACAAGAGAGACTTAATGATATTTGCAACAAATCAAAAAATTTTACCGATCAAATGTTCATGTATATACGGTTACCCAATGCTCTTGATCAAATAATTTTGAATTGCCAAAATTTAATAAATTTCATAGATAACTTGGAAAATGCTATTATATTTGCCCATTTAGGTAGCTTACACACTTTAATAATTCCTTTAAAACAATTGACAAATTTGATAGAACATGTTTCAATAATTCACGGCGAAACAAAAGTCATTAAATTTAAAAATCCATACAATTATTTCCAATTTAGCAGGAATACAAGTAAAATTCGAAAAATCAAAAATAATATTTGCTATTCAGATTCCTATTTTAATTAACAGCGATTTCTTGACCTATCACATTATTCCTTTGCCCTATGAAAATTCCATAATCATAACACCCAGTCCCTTCCTCGTACTCAGTACCGAACTCCATCAATATGAAGATAAACCTTGCCCAGAAATCGAGGGAATCTTTTTCTGCGAACACCATGAAGATGTCACAAACGACACCTGTGCCATAGCCCTGATTCGAGCCGAAAAATCAGTCTGCAAAGTCGAAAAAATAGTTCTATATCACCCCATAATAGAACAAATCAACAATAAATTCCTACTAGTACTACCTACCAAAATTCCCGTAAAAGTCTGGATAAACTGCGAAAGAAAGAAAATAGCCATATTCAACGTCAATACAATTATCAAAATTCCCAAGGGATGTAGTATTGAAATAGAAAATTCCCTATATGAAAACACAGAAGAAAATGTAATTGGAAACCCTCTAATATTGCCAAAAATGGAATGGAGTCCATCAAAATCAAATTCAATTTACCAAAACCTTCCTCTGAAATTACATTCAATAAACTTCAAAGCCATCCAAGAATTACAGAAGATAGCAAAATCCACCCAAATTCCACAAGAAATCCACCCCATAATTTGGAATGTGCCCAGCCTAACGATAGTAATTGCCTTGGTATCTACTATTATCTACGTATGGTACCGAAAGAAGAAATCCAAAAATCACCAAAATCTCTCGGAAGAAAACCACCAACCCGAAAACAACCCCATATCAGTATTGTTTTCGCCTAAGGAGGGAGGAGTTATATAAGTCTATTAAAATATAAAACCGTAAACGGCGCAAACTGTTAACTTTGCATTTATTATTATCATTAAAATTGTATTATAAAAATTCATTCCAGCTTAGATTGTTGTAGAACAAAGTCATAAATAAAGTCTCTAATCTTCGAAAAGTAAATTTTTGTTTTTAAAAAATTATTTTCGAGTTAAATAAATTTAACTAGCGCCTTTTGCCAAAAGTGACGTTTCGCCTCGTGCAGAAGCGTGTCATTCTCATCAGAGCAACCTCCTTATTGATGTAAATACCAAGGGGAGTGAGACTAAAAACGACTTCCATGGCTCTGGTTGGTGTGGTTTTTTTATGACTCCTTTTATTTTGAGACAGGCTGTTATTTGAATTTGTTCTATTTTATGGATAGCTATCAATTTTTGGATTTTCGGTACCCAGACAACTGCACCGTATGTTAGCATAGGTCTTATGATGGCCATGTAAGTCCATGTGACGACTCTGGGAGAGAAACCCAGTAATGTATGCTCTTTTGACTCTATTCTCTAACTGTGAGTTCCATGTTAACTTGTTGTCAAAGGTGCTACCTTGCAACAGAGGTGAAATACTTCACCTCTGTTGCAAAGGTTTGTTTTGTGTTTAGGAGCTCTGTAGGTTCTAATTCCATTTTCATCCTTTTCCTAGTGAAAAGGATTATTTCTGTCTTCTTGAGATTGATAGACAGTAAATGGTCCTTTCCTATTTGCAGAATGACCAGGTCATCTGCTTTCGCTATTGTGTAGTGACTGTCATTATTGTACCTACAGCACAGCATAATAAACAATTGGCAGGCTAACTTGTCTTGGCGGCAACGCTACGCGCACATCTACGCGCACACCGCCATTTTGGGGTCCAACCTCTCAATCAAGCCAGTGGCGTCACTGTCGTCGTTTATATCGACAAAAACAAACAAGTTGCAGTAGCACGGAATCAGTAGCGTGTATCTTAAATTTATTTTGTTTGTGATGTTTGTATTTTGTAGTTATTGTTATTTTTTTAGAATTATAGATATTTTTGACACTTTTTATATAGCAGTTGTTTTCCAGTGTTAATTTGTTAACTTTTAAGTGTTTTACTATGTCTGGGCAAAGTTGTGCAGCAAAAAACTATATGAATAAACTGTATTAAAAGATTTTTTCGGTTTCTTAAAGATCTTATTAGGTATGTATGATATACTTTTAAAAAAATCCTAGTTTATGAGTCAGTTTGTCAGTTATAAAGCTATTAGTAAGATGTAGGTAGGTGCCTAGTTAACGTCACGTTGTATTAAACGGAGATTAAAATGACATTGTTAATGTAAAAATGTAATTTTAAACTTCGTTTAACACAACGGTGGAATCGGTCCTAAGTTATATTTAAGGCTGCTCATATATTTCACTTTAAAAATATTAATAGAAATTTTAAGACCATCAATAAAAACAAGCTAATTATTTGGCGCAATCTGTGAAGCTTTTTTGTTTTAATACGATCCTGCCTATCAATACCTTATTTTATTACAAAATATTTAAGTACGCTTTAATCCGACCCTGACTAAGACCCCCGAATGACGTCGTCAAGGTCAAATTTTCTTAGTATAATATTTGTATGCGATCAGCGGAGAGTGGGCCTGCCGATTGTTTTTTATGCCGTGCCTACAGTACTTATTTCGTTATTGAAATAATCTATTTGACATAATTTAGAATTTTCTGTCTGTCATTGTTACTTTAGTATGTGTTTTAATAATTATGAACCAAATGACAAAAACTGATTAATTTTTATACGTTTCCCAGGGCATTAAGTTCCCTTGCTTTGGTACATAGGAAAACTCATTCAGTTTCGTTTCTTGGGTAGGTATTCTTTGACCGAAGTATCCATTAACAATGTGGTCACCTTAAGATGGATGGAAGGTCATGCCATGCTGATTCACTAGCCAAAAAAGCAGCCAACCAAATACTTTTTGGACCTGTCCCTTCTATTGGACACAACGTTTGTAGTGATAGACCTAATTAAAGAAAATTCCCTTGTAAAATTTAAGAGACGATGGAATGAAACAAGAAACTTCAAATTTGCCAGGGAGGATTTAGTTTATCCTAATAACACTACAGCAGTCAAATACTTGAATATGACTAGACATAATCAGCGACTGATCAGAGGCATTCTGACTGGTTATTGCCAAGTACGGAAGCATCTTCATTACGTGAGGCTATCAGATCCGTAGTATGCAGGGCGTGCAAACAAGAAGATGAGATTAATAAGTATATCCTCTACGATTATGGGAAATTGTTGTACCTTGGAACAATTATCAGCTTGTATAATATTTTAAGGAGTTCGTTTGAACATATTGCAACCGTATATTTTTTTGCCATATAGCACAATAATTTTCATTTATTACAAACCATATATACAATTCTAATTTAAAAACAGTTGGTCTACAGTGGTTTGGATATGCTGACTAAAAATGTTCCAAGATCTTGTACCTCTGAACATACCGTCATTTACCTTTGAACATCATTAAATATATGTATTATTATGTAAAAATGTATTGATTAAACAAAATAATATTTATATTTAAAAAAAAATGAAAATTAACAAATAATAATTATGTAAAAATAAAAAATTATCAAACTCTGGAACATTGTGAAAACCTCGCTGTGACACTTGTAAGGGTGGTTTTAGCCTACCAAAAACATCTTCCCACGGATAATAAAGGACATGGTTTCTCTAGCTACTTTTATGACTTAAGAGAGTTTTCCATAGAAGAAATACCCAGACAGCACAGAGACATCTTTAAGACATCCATAAAACGTCTGTCAGAGACATGACAGATGTCTAAAAGACGTCTTATGACGCCGGCCAGACGTCTCAAAGACATCTTTGACGTCTGATATTACAAAAGGTAACGTTTTTAAGACATCTTGAAATATGTCTGTTTTTCGACATTCAGTTTTAAAAGTTTCTATACAAAATAAAACTAACATCGTATTTTCTACAAACATTATTATTAACAAAACACTGAAACATTTCGTTTTAAAAAAATAATACAAATTAATTGTTTTTGTATTCTTCCACCATCAGTGGTTAATCTTCTGTCTGATGCTGTTTTGAGCTAGTCTGGGTAGCAATCATTTTGACTGCATTATAGCTCACTCTGCCAAATTCGCTTTGAAAGATTTTTCAGTAGCAGTGTGAGTTAATGGTGATCAAAGAATGGCAATTTTCCTGTACTTCAAACTCTAATTTAAATATATTTACTTCCGGTGAAGCTTCTAAGTCAGCCCTATATGCATAGACGTACTTAAAACACTAATAAGGGCTCTTCTATTTGGTTCTTCAGTAAATGCAGTAAACTTTTATGCTTATAAATTCAAAGTAATCAACGGCACAAGACACAAATAAAAAATCAACGAATAACGAACAAAAACAAACATCACGGCATCTATCTTCAACATCAACAACAAATGACAACGAAACGACAACGTGAAACGCCACGAATGACGGAACCCCAATATTACTTACATTTAGATGCACGTCCTGGTTTAAATTATTGTTATGTGAGCCATTTCATTATTTAGTCATGCTCTAATACTCCAAGCCCTCTCTGTATTATTTGGCCTTTGAGGCTCAATTTGTCCGATTATCATACATAATTAAACCCCTAAGACCAAACCTATGTGACGACTATGGCGGAAGAGTTTTCGATTAATTTTCGAGAAAAGACGGGATAATGTTTCTAGAGAATTTGGTGAAGTTTCTAGCTCATTCGCCGAACTTTTAAATTTGTATATAAATATTGGTGGAGAACTAAGAGGCAATCAGTTATTATATGGACAGTGAAGATAAATAGTAATTAGTAGATAGACAGTGGTGAATATAAATAGTGATCAGCTTAAAGACATTCGAAGTATATATAAATTATAATAATTGTGTTATAAAATAAATAAGTGTTTAAATAAATTATTAATAAATAAACTGTTGTTTTAAAGTAAACAAACATCATATTATATTGTTGAAAGAAGACAAAGCATAATAAAAGCATTCGCTTTGAACCAAGTTTTGATCAAGTTGAAAGAGCGGGTAATTCAATTTGTCTTAATATGTTTTAATTGTTAATTTTATTTAGAGTTATATTTATGATTTTTATTATTATTATTTTTATGTTATCAAATATTTACTTACTCTAATGAACAAATGCTCGTGAATAAATAAAAAATAAGTAAATTATGTAAATTAATAAAAAAAAAATCAAAAATAAATTTATATTTTGTAAAATTAGGAACGACAAGAAAGCCAGTACCTTTTTAATGTTACCACTATTTTTTACTTTCCTATCTATATACAGATATAAGGAAAGTATAGGAATCATGATTTTTTTCGACCTCGAGTTTTCGACGGATTTTTACGTTTCGAGGTCCCCTGAATCTGTTCTGACTATTTTCGCGATGATATAGCTACACAAATGAAATCTTCCTCATTTTCTTTTTTTTCCTCCTCAATATCATAATTTTCATCAGAAGATTTCTTAGAGATATATTATCTTCATCATCACTTTCTTCTACGGTCACTAAGTTTCTCTTTTTTATACTTTGTTTTTGATTTTCTTTGGGTAGTGTCAATGATGTGTCATTTAATTCCATTTTTTCTGGGGTTTCTGTTAAGATTGTAGATTTTCCTTTTTTTCTTCCTTTAGTGGTTGGCTTACGTGGTTCCGGTTTTGGAAGTGGTCTAAGGAATTCTGGATTCATTACCACGTTATCTATACTGGACGTTAAAGTAGACGGATGTGATAACTTCAAAATATATCGGTTCTGATCTGCTTGTTCTTTGACTGGATATGCTCTATCTGTTGAATATTTGAATATTTTAGCTTGTGAATGCAAGAAGAAAAGCCCTTCCTGTAATTTTTGCTACATCGTAGATCGATAATGGCTTGCCAACATTTACAGACATCCAGTCGTTTCCCGCTTTATTGTAATTTAATTTAAAAGATCCAAATACTGTGCGGTAAATTGGCTGTAGTCTGTGTGAAGTGTATGGGGGGAAGGTTAACATTTTTAGTATTTTTACACCAGAACTCCGAGCCTTTTCAATTACACCAACTCTAACATGGATCTCATCATTGTCTAGAAGCAGCAATATCGGATCGTCTTTAGATGGTTTTGCATGTTCAATAAAAAATCAAATTATTCTAGAATCAGTTTCTCGTTCGACTATTCAGACTGATTAGCCACCTCCCTTACTACCAACTGGGGCTCCTTTTAGCATGTGGAATTTAAAATGGACCCTGGAAAAATGAACATTGGGGGTAGATGTTTACCAACTGCATTTATCGCTGCTATTAGAGTAACATTTAGGCCTCGTTCACCTAAAGTTGCACTGAGAAGTTGTTTTAAACCTCTGGGAGCTAAAATTTTGGGTGGAACATGGACGGTAGATAAACCTGTTTCATCCACATTAAAAATTCGATGTGGTGGAAATGGTCCTCACCTTTTGAGCACTTTTTTTAGGTTTTCATAAAATGTTTGCACGTTGTGCCGGTTAAAACTGATAGTACTTACAAAGAATGTCGATTCTGGTTTTCTGAGGGAAATCTGGGAGTAACATTTTTTTTTGGGGATAATAAAGTTTGGTATAATCGAAGGAAAATTTACCGCATTTCTTTGTTGGTAAGTCCGTAATGCATGCGAGCCGTCTGTTTTACGTAGCTTAACAGTGCTAGTTCCATAAAATCTCTAAATATCTTATTGACAGCATTATTTGGTTTATATTAAAATTTATCCGAGTCATGTGACCTTAGAGTATGAAGACTAGAGAGAAGGAGGCGAATCGGCAATGGTCAAATTTGAAAATTCCGTCCTTCTAGTACAAGAGTACAAGAAACATGAGTGACAAAAAAACATTAAAGCAAGATTTACGTCGTTCCAGATTGTAAAACAGGATACAAATCAAATGTAAAACTAAAGAAAACACAAGGATAAATCAATTCAATGTCTTTTTAAAGCTTCTAATGTAAGTAAAATGTATTTATGTCTAAATATAATATTTATTGTAAACTAGTCACAATATGTATCTTACAGAGTGTAGTTTATTTTATTACAAGTTTCTATAACATAAAATTTTACAGTCATAGATCCTGACTTACAAACAACAATAATTATGCATTAAATTCAACTTACTAGAAAAGCAAATTAATTTTTTATAGAGTTTTAATGTTAGATAAAGAGCTGCTACTGTTATTTTTTGTCGAACCCCAAGTCACTGTAAATGTTTTTTATAGTATACTTAACAGTGGCAGCGTATATATCGTTCCTAGTACCGATAAAACACCTTTATAGAGATGCTGTTCTATACTTTTTATAAGATATTATCAAATATTATAAGACCATTTTTACTGATAGTACTGTTAGCAAAATAAAAAGGGAATGCTGAAATTAAAGGATGAGGTAATACCATATACATTCCTAAATCTCCATTATACTTGTATTACAACAATAAAAAATCTGTTAACTGCGGTTTTTTGCTCTTAAAACTATATATAGGTTTAATTCAAAAAATGCCACTAAATTGTACTTATTAAATTTCAGCATTTAACAAACCATTTCCAATTTGGTCATACCTACTTAATTTGTATTTTATATAGTTAAATTAAATAATTTATTAATTAAAACATGCAAGACATATTTAGAAATAAATACAATAGTATGTTCTGTGCTTTATTTAGCTATCAACAAGTTTATTTTTATTATTTTTGACAAAATTAGGTATAATTCCCATAAGAAGCCTTGTATTTTGGACACCGTTAGCAGTACCAGCGCCCATGCGGTTAATTATAAAAGCTCAATTAGCATACGTTTTTTGGGACCGTATTTTGAGTATGCCGTTTTGCCTTCTTATCTCTAGTCTTCATACCTTAGAGTTTTGACAAAGCGATGCAACGTAGAGAGGTTGACATTTAAAACTGCAGCCGCAATTACCGTGTTTACAGCATTTTCAATATCGTATTTATTAATTTTTTCTCGTTTTTTACTTTTACATACCTTACTTCTAGGCATTTTTAAGTGTAACAAGGAAAATACCATCACCAAAAGAAAACACTGTTTATGTTTTTAATATATAATAATAATAAGAAGGATATTTCTGTTGATTTAGAAAATGGTTTTTAAACTATTAAATTTAAATTAGCATATTGTACCTTGGAACGTACCAAGGTACAAGACCTAATACGTTCCAAGGTACAATACAGTACACAAAAGGGTAAAAAACTCTACTGATACTTTAAGGTTAGACTTATATACTTTCCAATGCTACTATGATATATTAAAGTACTTATATTAAAGTAATTACTATTTTAAATGATTCTCAACTATTTCACAATAATGTTTTAATGCAATAATTATTCTCATACAAAAATACTCACTAATCGCAAAAATGGAAACACTTTCTTTTCGCGATCAGAACAACAATTTTAATAAAACTAGTTTACCTTCATAATAGTTATGACCAAACAGTGATGACACTATCTACCAGATGGTGTTGGTTAGTTTAAAAAAGAGAATGTTCCAAGGTACAAGTGTTTAAAGGCACATTTACCTATTTGAGGCTGGTACAGATACGGCACCCATCATATTCTATAAAATTCACAAGGTTGGTCTGGGATCTTCTAAGACAGAGTTTCGTTGAACACTATAAGGCCCGTAAATTAAAGCCAGCTGGCCGACATATTGTGCTGTCGTGTAGATTCGGTAAGTTATGGAGAACAAGTATGTACAATTTTAAAAACATAGGGTGTTTATAAAATTACAGGTCAAGAAAGAGGTCAAATTGTAAAATTGTTCCTCGACTATCATATATAAAGATGATACACTGTGAAACATCGTTTCTTTTTTTTTTCTTTTACATGTTAACAATGTATCAATATTAAAACTGTTAAATAATATTCTAGGTCCTTTTAACACTGGTTGTATTGTGGTTATAGTTTTTGACTTAAAGAAAGCTATGCATACCTACCTATCTAGTTATTTTAAGTAGATATTAAAAAATCAGTACTAGAATTGTTAGTTTTTTATAAACTACTTCGAAATTCGTCTCTTTATGGTAATATCCCATCTTCGTATCTTCAAAAACAATAAGTACTTGACGTCTACTGGTTACATTTTGGCCCACGCTTCATTAATCCAAGTTTCATCTAAGTAAAATATTGGCCTGTTTTTATTTCTATATTACTTGATTCATTTTAAATATGATAACCTTTATCTATAGATATCATCACCTTCTATCAATGCACTTTGACGATTTATTTTCAAATGTCAATAAAATATATAATAAATAAATAGTACATTTGACTTTTCAAAATTACAAACTTACTTAAAGGTAATATGTTTCAAGAAAATATATAAAGATGACCGAGATATTTGTGGAATATCTAAACATTTCAATTCTTGCAAAATTTTATTCATCCCAGGTAACTTATTTTTAAAAAATATTCATCATTGTCGTTGTCAGAGGGTTAACTCTTAACAGTCTGTTAATGTTTCTTTTTGGTATACACCTATGATGGTTAGGGCTTGATACAGACAATTGAATCCTCTAATAAGTTAACAGAAAAATCGGGCTGATATTTTCTAAAAGACTGATAACTCAGTGTTTTCATATAAACGTCATTTTCTATGTGAAGTAATAATTTTTTGATGAAATGGAAATCTTTAATTTTCATAATTTTTAAGTTTATCTTCAGAAGATAGTTACGATTCAATTAGACGGCCAACAAGTAGCATTGTAATAATTTGATTCTTGTAACTTCATTATTAATTATTATTTTGAAGTTTATTTCTGAAAAAAAAATAGCCTTTTTGGTTTTCACTGTACATCTCGAGAATGTTCCAAACATATAGAATTTTATTGATCACTCTAATTAAATTGTAGCATACCTATCATTAAACCTTAACTTCAATATAATATGTCGCTTCATTATTACAGTTTAGAATATCTCAATTTTGGCACATAATAAGAGAAATAAACATACCGAACAAGTTTTTTTACTTTAAGTCAGAAAATGCTAGAACATCACGATTAGTCAACTTTTTTTTACTTTAAATTTCTAATTTTTTTTGCCAGGATCGGTTAATTTTTCCATTTTGGAAGATACATGTATTATAAATGAAAACGAACTAGTATGAAGCTGCTTCTTTTGCATTTTTATGATTTCTTTCTTATTTTTATTTTCTTAATTCAGTTCACACTGATGTGGTATACCCATTAAACATTTGCTTCTCATTCGACTTTTCTCTCAAAGGTTCCAAAGTTATACGTTGTTCTGCAAATAAGTATGTATTTATATTACTGTAAATAGGTATACAAATTAAACTTTTATTAGATATGATTGATTGGATAAACAGATTTTTCTTTATGCATCCTTTGTTTATATGAACGCTTTTTAAGTGGAAATTTTAATTATTCATTGTGCTTGACTGCTTGCGAAATACTACTGACAGTAGAAATATTTAGGGTTACTGCAACACGCTAAAACAGATAATAAATCAATTTCATATTTATATACATTTCTATAATGTTTAACTTACTTTTGATACAATTTTTACAGCAGTTGAAGGTAATAGTGATCCATAATTAATTATATAAGACTCTCATTAAAAATTTGATGTGTCCAACACATGACTTTCCTATCTAGTTATTAGCTTTTTAGAGGTTAACTTGATATATACATTTTCCACATACTTCTAACTCGAAACAATTTTCTATATACACTCATTGCCAACAAAAATGCTGAAAAATTTAAATTTTATAATTTTTCTCCAATTTTTCTTTTACGGTCCATTTTAGAGAAATCATGTAAAAAACAAAAATTATAGGTATCAATATAGCAAACATCTTTTAGTTCAACAATTTTCTTAAAAATCAGAATTTTTTACATTTTATAAAATTTCTCGAATACGGGCCATTTTAGGAAAATTTTGCATTTAACAAAAATTATAGAAAATAATATTAGAAATAACTTTCTTCTAAAAATGTTTCTTCTCCAAACGTAAATAACAGATATATATTTCATAAAATATAAAAACGACCCTCTATAAAGTACCCCCGGAAGTTCCTACTCTGCCCAAAATCGTATTCATTCACCTCAGACCGGAATAGAGCTTCAATTTAAAATTTAATGTGTTTTTCTGTATCTGTTTATGAGTTTTCTTTATAATTCTACATTTACACTTTTTCTCAAATATCTCGAACACGGTCCAGTTTAGAGAAATTATGTATAGGACCAAAATTATAGACAATTATATTACAAATAACTTTTATTTAAACACTTTTCATAAAACAGAAGTTTTATAAAATAATATAGGAAGTAACTTTTAGAAAGAATGTTCTTTTCCAAACAAAAATAACGGATATATTTCATAAAATATAAAAATGACCTCCCATAAAGTACCCCCCCAGATGTTCCGACTCTGCCCAATATCTAATCAGTTTACCGCAGGCTGGAATAAAGCTTAAGTTTAAAATTTGGTGTTTTGATTTGTATTCGTTTATGAGTTATCGTGGATACAGACACGCACACACACACACACACACACACACACACACACACACACACACACACACACACACATACACACACGTACACACACACACACATACACACACGTACACACACACACACGTACACACACACACACGTACACACACACACACACACACACACACACACACACACACACACACACACACACACACACACACACAAACACACACACACACACACACACACACACACACACACACACACACACACACACACACACACACACACACACACACACACACACACACACACACACACACACACACACACACACACACACACACACACACACACACACACACACACACACACACACACACACACACACATACATACACGTTTCTACGTATTTATGGCAACGCATGCAATATCCTCAATTGTGGCGCTTTGTAAAATATTGTTACCATTAATGGCTCCTGTTATGAGTTTATAACTCTTTTTATTTTGTTTTTACCCTCCGTAGTTTAGAATTTATAACGAAAAATGATTTATGGCATCAGTCGCCACTATTGGGTAAGGGTAAACGAGTTGCCTTAAATATGTATATATGAAGAAAGTGTGTCTCGAAGGTGCCATTAATATAGTTCTACGGGATCTGTTTGAATTGCGCTATTGCCAAATTACCAAGTTGCCACAATCATTGACAAATCGGTGTGAGGTGTCCATACCTAATAAAACTATAACCTTCATATTTTTTTAAATTTATTAAAATCTTAATAAAATTATAAGCTTCCTCAAATTAACTGAACATAGTCATTTTCTTTAAATTCTAACCAATTGGATTTTTTATGCAATATTTTATATTCTTCCTTGGTCTCGAGGATAATAGAGGATATATTACGAGGCATTCTTAACATTCTTTTTTTGTGGGTACAATATGGTTTTTTATATTTACTTTAAAAAATGTCAGAACTGCTCGAATTCCATCTCTTGACCATGGTTGTGGTTTTCTTTCTTTGTTTCTTTCAAAAAAATAATATACGAAAATGAAAAGTCAGTGTTTTTTTAGAGATTCATTTTTAGAATAAATATATATTTCCGTTTCCAAAATGGATGTGGTAGACAAATTAATTAATTACTCGAACTATTTTTCATGACCTGCCAACAATATTAAGAAAAATGTATGTTAAATTTCTTGATATTTTTGTTAAAAGTTTGGTTTAAATTAAATGTTAGTAGAACCAAAATGACGTCACACTAAAATGGCGTACAAAGAATAATTTTAAACTATCAGAGGTTTGACTAACAACATTGTACAAGGGTGTCTTATTAAGGGGTCTGTAAGCGGCTTTATTTAAAAATATTTTGAAGGAGATTTTTTTTTGACAAAAACGAAAAAACATACTGATTTTTATTCCAAAAGGGACACATCAACAATCTTTGCAGCAGAGGCACTTCGATATAGGAGACCTCGAAATATACAGAGCAAATAAAACTCACTTTAATTTAAATTCTTTATAAATGTCAAAAAATGAGCAAGAGATCAAAATACTTTAAACTCTTTAAAAATGACCACCACCTAAGCAAAATGTGCGAAATTCGGTCGAGTTAGTAGCATACCGCTATGTGTGTATCGTGAGGGTACGTATCAATGATTTATACGAAAAGGCGACGAAAAATGGACAAAAATCGTTTTGGTTGCTCAAATATTAGTTTAATATTAATTTCAAAAACAAATAAAATTAACGTTCAATTATGCTTAAGAGTTCTATTTATCATGTTTAAAAATCCTTTCAAATACCATGGGAAATGAGAATTTTTGTAAAGAACATTTTATTATTTTCTTACAAATTATACACATTTCTTTCATGAAAATCTTCCTTAAATACCACTCGACTGACGTCTCGTGGATTTTAAAGAGGATTTTGTTTAATGAAATTTAGACGTATAATTTCCAAGAAAACAGCAAAATGTTACCCTTGAAAACATGATTTTAAATCACTTATATAAAAAATTGAGTTATACCAAAAATTGTAGGTACCTATATGATTTGTATTAGAAAATCATGAGTATTAAATTTCATAGTTTTTATTAGAAAATGAAAAATGTATACAAAAAGACGGCCCTGTTTTCTTCAGAATTTAACGATGAAATTGTTTTACAAGAGAGCGTTTAATTTTTACCGAAACCTCAGTTAAAAAAGTCCAAGGGACGCTAAATTGGTGATTTTAACCTTATCTGCCCTGCGAGGATCCACAAGCAAAATTGTAGCACAAATGAAACGATTTTATTTTTAACGAATTGCGTTGAATTTTTACCTTTGTGAAATATCTGTAATTGTAACGTTTGGAGGGTGGGATGCCCTACGGCACTTAGTCGTCTTTAGGCCCATTGTACATCCTCCTAAGTTGTTAGACACCTCCTAGCTCCTAAGCCAGCCCTCAGATTTGATATAGTTGACAACGTCGTCAAGAGGTGCTTCTCTTATATGTATAGGTCGGTGTTAGCCAATTCTCGCCAAACACAAATGTTATAATAATGAGAGCATCGGGCAATATTTAAGGTGGTTTCATATTCTTACTCGCATCCTCTACCGAGTGCGGATTCTGACACCCTATTCCATGGCGATGTTTCCGTACTTGGCATTGACCAGTCAGGAGGCGCAAATTCCATCTAGTTATATTCAAGTATGTATTTTCTCTGTCAGGATAACTTAAAAGCTCCCTAGTAACTCTGCAGATTCTTTTTTTATTTCATCTTTCTTTTGTGAAGTATAACTTAAGACTAACCACGTCGTAGAAAACGAAAAAGTTCTTCACGTGTCGCGTTTTGATTAGGATTTCAAAAAATTTATGTGAAAATATTTGGGCCCTTTACCTATTACGCCTGTCCATGTAACAATCCTCCTTCACTTTTTAAGAAAGTATTAGAAAATATTTAAGTCCTCTACCCTTTAAGCCCATACGTGTAAAAATATTTGAAATCTTTACCCCTTAATCTTACGCATGTAAAAATAATATTAGAAAGAATCATTTATCTTTTTGATCCCAATATCAACTTTAGATAATAAAATTCAAATCAAATCCTTCAAAACATGTTTAAAAAACTTTAAATAATTTGGATTAAAAGAATAACAAATTTACAGTCGACAAGCAGTAAATTCGCTGCCCATGCCGCAGTGTATAAAATAAGCTGTATACGAAATGTACTACATTTTAAAATACTGATATTTAAAGTACATACTAAAGTTCAAACGAAAATTCTAAAAAATCAATAGGGTTATCAGCTGAAAGAAATGCTTCAATTAAAAAAAAAACCGTAAGTGGTCAGACTTTCGTTGTAGAGTTATCGTACATATACAGGGTGTCCCGAAATTAGATGATCATATTTGAACATCGTAATCTACATCTTAAAACTAGAGTAAAAGTTCATATAAACATAGGTCCGAAAACATTTCGTTTTCGAGATACAGGGTGTTACAAGTGAAGTCTTGAGGCACATTTTTGTAAATATTTTCTAAAATTTCTTTAGTCACCAGTTTTTCAAAGTTAAAAAAAATTAAATTTCTGATTCCATGGGCCTACTTATTATTGTTTACAGTTTCGAATAAGATAACATCAACTTATTATGATATTTTCAAATGCTTTTCTCTTGAAAATGGTGCGTCCTAGCGAGATGCAACAAAAGTAGCTTTATTATAAAGGAAACATTGGTTTTACAAATTTTATTGTCAAAAATGTTAAAAACTGTCAACAAAAAACTGAGGGCAATTTTACCCTAAGCCCCCCCCCCTAATTTACCCACCTATAAAGATGAACAAAAACTTAGGTTTAGTCCTTTAAATAGAGCGTAAAAAGCTTAGCATTTGTACCAAATTTCACTTAGTTATCTTTAAACGTTTAGAAAATATTTACAACAGTGTGTCATCAGGACTTCACTTTTAATACCCTGTATCTCGGAAAAGAAATGTTTTGGGCCTATCTTTATATGAACTTTTACTCCTATTTTAGGATGTAGGCTGTTAAAATATGACCGTCTAATTTCGGGACACCCTGTATACATACGCACAGACGACCAGGCAACAGCTTTTTCCATTTTTTTTTTCAGCACTAAAAACCACGATTATTTACTCTCAATTAAAGTTTATGCATATTAAGCGTGTGAAAAAATTGAAAGCTGTAGGAAAAGCAATGACCATGCTCATATAATTTTTCTGATCTCAATGTATGTAGATGTTATATTTTTAGACAAAACTTAAAGGTATATGTAGGATGGGTATTGAAGAAAAAATACCGTAGCCGGTACTGGAATTTTGGCAATAATTCTTCAGAGTGTACTACTTGGTATTCACACATGTACCATATATTTTCTAATTCTAATAGCTGATCTATGGCTACAAACAATGTTAACTAAAATTCATAGTTCATCCCTTCGCTCAGTAAAAAAAAAATTAAAAATAATTAACAGTTATTCATCTTACCTTGTGCCTCGTACAATAATATTAAAGCTTTCTTCTAAAATTTTGTAAAAATATATAGGCATCCCAACTCATGTACTTGATAAGTAACAAATTAAAAACCGCAATACCTTTTAAAACACTGTCTTTTCTTCTCATTTTATTTAAGTAATAATTACTTTTGTTCCAAGTATGGATATTCTGTGTATTTAACAAACAATCTGCTTTACATTCATAAATTATTTTACACACCCGCTTGTGAAATAGTGGCAACTTCAAGTTCAAGAAGATATTGCAATATACCAAAGAAACGAAATTTATTCGTTCGTTCAAGATACAACTGCAACGCTGTAAATTTTTTAATGAGGGCGCCACTGTCCGACCACGCCCCTGTTGCCATAAATGGGTGAGTGTATCAAACATAATATATCCACTGTTGTGGCAACTAACACATATTTTCACAAAATGTCAATTATAAACAAAATTATAAGAAAAATTCTAAAATTATATTAGTCACTAGAAAACAGAATGGAATATTAAGGATACAAATTAAAAAGCTAAGGCCTAAAGCTACAATTTAAGAAAATATGAAAGTTTAAAATTGTGGCAACTCGTGTAAGTTGCCATAATTCTGGCAGGTGCCACAGCAGAGGTTAATGCATACACCAGTTGCCATAAGTATAGTGGAACATACACACACACACACACACACACACACACACACACACACACACACACACACACACACACACACACACACACACACACACACACACACACACACACACACACACACACACACACACACACACACACACACACACACACACACACACACACACACACACACACACACACACACACACACACACACACACACACACACACACACACACACACACACACACACACACACACACACACACACACACACACACACACACACACACACACACACACACACACACACACACACACACACACACACACACACACACACACACACACACACACACACACACACACACACACACACACACACACACACACACACACACACACACACACACACACACACACACACACACACACACACACACACACACACACACACACACACACACACACACACACACACACACACACACACACACACACACACACACACACACACACACACACACACACACACACACACACACACACACACACACACACACACACACACACACACACACACACACACACACACACACACACACACACACACACACACACACACACACACACACACACACACACACACACACACACACACACACACACACACACACACACACACACACACACACACACACACACACACACACACACACACACACACACACACACACACACACACACACACACACACACACACACACACACACACACACACACACACACACACACACACACACACACACACACACACACACACACACACACACACACACACACACACACACACACACACACACACACACACACACACACACACACACACACACACACACACACACACACACACACACACACACACACACACACACACACACACACACACACACACACACACACACACACACACACACACACACACACACACACACACACACACACACACACACACACACACACACACACACACACACACACACACACACACACACACACACACACACACACACACACACACACACACACACACACACACACACACACACACACACACACACACACACACACACACACACACACACACACACACACACACCTATACACGTTTCACCATACATGTGGGTCCATGGGAATAATACCGTACTGTGGGGACATTGAAACTGCGCACATAGCAATATAGATCTCCTCGCGCTGATTCTAACGCTATCTTTAAAATATCTATACACTCCAAATAAACACCTTACACACTATGAAAAAGTTGTGGGGTCAGACCCTACAAGTATTTAGACGTCAAATATGTGTAATGGTGTCCTTTTAATTATTGTAACGTTGGAATGTGGGTATACGTGAACCCACAAGTAATGTAGCTATTGTTTTGTGTATGAGTGTTCCCATAAATATATGAGTCTACTTATGTTTATTTTCCTGTACTCAGAACTTATGCATAATATAAAAAGATGCACATGAACTCATAAGAAATGGAAAATCAAATTTTAGTGTAATTTAAACAAGAAGATAATATAAAAAAAAGGATTGGTTAAAGTTATATAGTGGTATGTAATAATTTCTAACAAATCTTTAAACATTTCAATTGAGATGTGTTTAAAAGTTTTGAATTGACACTCGCTCTGGCATAAAAATATGAGTTACATGGTCGCCCTGTGGAGCGGGAGGACAGAATAGCTCTATCCAGACATTCACCTTTGGGGTTGTAAAAGCCCATCAAATGACCACTTTTAGAAAAGGGGCATCTAGTGATGCTGGTGACGTTATTAGCCTGTAGGACTCGGCGATTTGTCAACCAGCAGGCTTTTAACTAGTTGAGAGGCAGGTCCTATTTATCCCGGGAGGATGCATAATGGGTCTACTGAGGCGTAAGTAGCAGTGAAGCAACCCACCCTCCTCATCCTTACAGATACAGACAGATGAGTACAAATTAAAATAAATTATTATAAATTAAAATAAATTAAAATAAAAAAATATTAGACTTAGTAGCTTTGATGACAGTGGCTTTTCTTCACCGAATATTAGAAATCTCATTCCACCCAGGCTTTCACATTGGTACAGGACGTGGAATGATGTTTCTTCTTCTTCTTCACAGAACCTGCACAAAGTTTTTTCTTCTGCTGGATTGATGACACTTATGTGCCTTTTAAGGTGACAGTGTCCGGTAAGAAGACCTACTGTTATCCTAACGATTTGACGCTTTTTATCCAGTAAGTCTTTTGTGAACTTGGCCAATGGTTCCTTGATGAACTGTTTGGCATGTATCAGTCTTGGATAGTTCTTCCACCATTCCTGATACTCTTTTTGCATCCATTGTTTGATGGATGTCTTGCACAAAGCCTTGCAACTACACAGAAGGGTTTGGGGCCTGTCATGGCCTTATATAAGCCTTCTCGGGCTAATTCGTCGGCCTTTTCATTACTCTGATATCCCTTATGGCCTGACATTCAAGCTAGGGTCACCTTGTTTTGGCTACTTAGCTCTGCCAAGTCATCTAGACAGTCTTTCACCAGTCGTGATTTGATTTCTGGTAAGAGAATTGCCTTTAGAGCTGCTTGGCTATCAGAGTATATGGCAATAGTTTTGCCTGATACTTACTTGTTTAGTATTTCTCTTGCACAATGTTGTATGGCTATTAGTTTAGCCTGGAACAATGTTGCATCGGATACCCTTATTTTAGTCCTTTTTAAGACTCTGATAAGCGCACGGTTGGATAAATTAGGGCGCATTTATTTGTATTATTTTTTTGGTTACTATTTTAAACTTAAATATTTGTAATTTAACTGTCGGGTTGCTTGTTTTAGGCGAGTCCCACATTTTGTAAAATACCTACCTATCTACCTGCCGAAATAATACTCAATAAATACTGTAACGCGATACTTGATATGTTATCTATTTGTTATAATGTGTTTAAGCTCAATTGATTTTGGGCGTGGGTTAGGTTATTAAATAACTCGAATAACTTTGAAAAAGAAGTTGGGCACCACTATATTTAAAACTTACCAAGTATACTTGACTTTAGATTAGTGATAAAAATATAGAAAATCAGTAACCAATAACAAATTATATTTAAACCAACTTTTAGATAAGGTAGTAGCAAATTCTAATTCACATAGTTTTACTAAATTCAAATTCAAGATGATTTATTTAAAAGCACTTATCTGTTCTTAAAACGAAGTAATATAAGGAATGTTTATTTGCAAGGTATTCTTCAGGCAACTTCAAAGGGATTCGGTATCCTTATTCTTAATTCTGGAACTTGAATGATATTGTGAAATTTGATATTCTAACTTAAACTTGAACGTGTAAATCTTCTATAGATGAACCAAACCACGGTCTTCAGATTGTACCAAACTTCTAGGTATAAAAACCATAAAACTTCTTGATAGGAATTCAAAACGTCTAGATATAAATCCACATAAACTGTCTAGATATAAAACGAAATAAACCGTCTAGATAGAGCCATGCTAAAAATAAAGGCGAATGTTATAACAGGAAATAGGAAATTTGAACAGGATTTAGATAAAATACTTTAATTATTAAATGAACAATTTAAAACTATTAAATGAATAATTTCACATAGACTAAAATTAATATGAAAAGGAAAAATATTATTTGATACATTTAAACATAGTAAAGCATAATATCTTATTCCAAAAAAAATATATATAAATTTATATAAAACGTGTTATCCATTGTTGAGGTTACGTTCAAAATTTGACATTTTATTTAAGAAATTCTTGTACAAAATATATATTTTCAACAATATATCAGTATTAAAACTTACCTTATAAAATCAGACGGAATTTATGATAGATAAAAATTATTTAGTAAATCGGATGACCAAGATATATTAAAAAAATTCAAATCAACTTATTTCGTTGACAAATTCAAATCAAATGAAATACGAAATTTTGACACAAGGCATAAATGACATTTGAGTAGAGGTGATTGTGTTGAAATAACGAATAACGGTTCCAACCGTTACAATACATATTCAAAAAAATATATTTTTAAATGATGATTTTATGTACCCCTTAAATAATAATATAGGCACCCACACCTAAAATTTCTTGATCTGACATATTTATTACTCCGAGGCGATTTCGATTCGACTATAAATGAAAATTCATGCATTTTCTCTCAGTCCGTATATTAAAAGATCTTGTTATATCATGTAATTATTAATTAATACCTTCATAGTTTTTCATCATAATTCAATTAAAAAACTTTTTCAAATTTTAATTAATTTTAGCCAAAAATAAATATTATTTTAATATATATTTTATTTTCGAAAATAATTTATGTTTTATAAATTACCAATTTTAACGATATGCTTTATTATACAAAGTGTTTATGTTCTATAGGAATCCGTTATAAAAGAAAGGCGTGTCCCACTCAAAATAAAAAAGTTGACACCTACTTTCGGTAAAAGCGAAAATGACAGAACTATCAAAATATTTTACATGTTTACTACTCTTACTAATTTTTAAGAAAATCAGTCCATTAGTTTTTAAGAGTGCCCCTCGTCGCTGGACACCTTATATATCTTGGTTCTTATTTTTTATATTAGAGCAACCCGGTGTCTCTATATGTATTAACTGATCTAATAAAAAATACTTACTTAATACAATATCAGAAAATGCTACCGCACCAAGAGAAAATTATAAAAAATATCATTCGCATACGTCACCTGCCCCAAATGATACTGAATACTTCATTAGTTATTGTGTCCCCATAACTGTATGCGTATTGGGATTCGCTTACACACAAATTTATGAAACCAATATTTATTGAAATATATTTATTTTTTGTAGGGGGCGCCACTTTCTAGTACAACAACTAGTCCCCACTTCAATACCAAAGTCAAAAAATATACACACCTGATATTTTACCTAGTTGTGGGGACAGTAACTTATTTAACAATTTTGGTAAAAGTATTAACTCTAGATTAGTTAAAATTAAAAGTGCCGCGAACAAATTTTTTTGCGATTTTTTTATGTAGCAATGATCATTAAAAGAAAACAAACAACGAAGATAAAGCTAAAAAAAGTTGTGGGGACAAGTGTGTATGTCCCCACAACATTAAATGTCCCCACAACTTTTACTGTCCCCACAGTCCTGGTTTTATTCAGGCGAAAATCCCACAAGTACGGTAAAACATACGCACACACACACACACACACACACACACACACACACACACACACACACACACACACACACACACACACACACACACACACACACACACACACACACACACACACACACACACACACACACACACACACACACACACACACACACACACACACACACACACACACACACACACACACACACACACACACACACACACACACACACACACACACACACACACACACACACACACCTATACACGTTTCACCATACATGTGGGCCCATGGGAATAATACCGTACTGTGGGGACATTGAAACTGCGCACATAGCAATATAGATCTCCTCGCGCTGATTCTAACGCTATCTTTAAAATATCTATACACTCCAAATAAACACCTTACACACTATGAAAAAGTTGTGGGGTCAGACCCTACAAGTATTTAGACGTCAAATATGTGTAATGGTGTCCTTTTAATTATTGTAACGTTGTAATGTGGGTATACGTGAACCCACAAGTAATGTAGATATTGTTTTGTGTATGAGTGTTCCCATAAATATATGAGTCTACTTATGTTTATTTTCCTGTACTCAGAACTTATGCATAATATAAAAAGATACACATGAACTCATAAGAAATGGAAAATCAAATTTTAGTGTAATTTAAACAAGAAGATAATATAAAAAAAAGGATTGGTTAAAGTAATATAGTGGTATGTAATAATATCTAACAAATCTTTAAACATATCAATTGAGATATGTGTTTAAAAGTTTTTAATTGACACTCGCTCTGGCATAAAAATATGAGTTACATGGTCGCCCTGTGGAGCGGGAGGACAGAATAGCTCTATCCAGACATTCACTTTTGGGGTTGTAAAAGCCCACCAAATGACCACTTTTAGAAAAGGGGCATCTAGTGACGCTGGTGACGTTATTAACCTGTAGGACTCGGCGATTTGTCAACCAGCAGGCTTTTAACTAGTTGAGAGGCAGGTCCTATTTATCCCGGGAGGATGCATAATGGGTCTACTGAGGCGTAAGTAGCAGTGAAGCAACCCACCCTCCCCATCCTTACAGATACAGACAGATGAGTACAAATTAAAATAAATTATTATAAATTAAAATAAAAAAATATTAGACTTAGTAGCTTTGATGACAGTGGCTTTTCTTCACCGACTATTAGAAATCTCATTCCACCTAGGCTTTTACATTGGTACAGGACGTGGAATGATGTTTCCTCTTCTTCTTCACAGAACCTGCACAAAGTTTTTTCTTCTGCTGGATTGATGACACTTATGTGCCTTTTAAGGTGACAGTGTCCGGTAAGAAGACCTACTGTTATCCTAACGACTTGACGCTTTTTATCCAGTAAGTCTTTTGTGAACTTGGCCAATGGTTCCTTGATGAACTGTTTGGCATGTATCAGTCTTGGATAGTTCTTCCACCATTCCTGATACTCTTTTTGCATCCATTGTTTGATGGATGTCTTGCACAAAGCCTTGCAACTACACAGAAGGGTTTGGGACCTGTCATGGCCTTATATAAGCCTTCTCGGGCTAATTCGTCGGCCTTTTCATTACCCTGATATCCCTCATGGCCTGACATTCAAGCTAGGGTCACCTTGTTTTGGCTACTTAGCTCTGCCAAGTCCTCTAGACAGTCTTTCACCAGTCGTGATTTGATTTCTGGTGAGAGAATTGCCTTTAGAGCTGCTTGGCTATCAGAGTATATGGCAATAGTTTTGCCTGATACTTACTTGTTTAGTATTTCTCTTGCACAATGTTGTATGGCTATTAGTTTATCCTGGAACACTGTTGCATCGGATACCCTTATTTTAGTCCTTTTCAAGACTCTGATAAGCGCACGGTTGGATTAGGGCGCATTTATTTGTATTATTTTTTTGGTTACTATTTTAAACTTAAATATATGTAATTTAACTGTCGGGTTGCTTGTTTTAGGCGAGTCCCACATTTTGTAAAATACCTACCTACCGAAATAATACTCAATAAATACTGTAACGTAATACTTGATATTTTATCTATTTGTTATAATGTGTTTAAGCTCAATTTTGGGCGTGGGTTAGGTTATTAAATAACTCAAATAACTTTGAAAAAGAAGTTGGGTACCACTATATTTAAAACTTACCAAGTATACTTGACTTTAGATTAGAGATAAAAATATAGAAAATCACTAACCAATAACAAATTATATTTAAACCAACTTTTAGATAAGGTAGTAGCAAATTCTAATTCACATAGTTTTACTAAATTCAAATTCAAGATGATTTATTTAAAAGCACTTATATGTTCTTAAAACGAAGTAATATAAGGAATGTTTATTTGCATGGTATTCTTCAGGCAACTTCAAAGGGATTCGGTATCCTTATTCTTAATTCTGAAACTTGAATGATATTGTGAAATTTGATATTCTAACTTAAACTTGAACGTGTAAATCTTCTATAGATGAACCAAACCACGGTCTTCAGATTGTACCAAACTTCTAGGTATAAAAACCATAAAACTTCTTGATAGGAATTCAAAACGTCTAGATATAAATCCACATAAACTGTCTAGATATAAAACGAAATAAACCGTATAGATAGAGCCATGCTAAAAAGAAAGGCGAATGTTATAACAGGAAATAGGAACTTTGAACAGGATTTAGATAAAATACTTTAATTATTAAATGAACAATTTAAAACTATTAAATGAATAATTTCACATAGACTAAAATTAATATGAAAAGGAAAAATCTTATTTGATACATTTAAACATAGTAAAGCATAATATCTTATTCCAAAAAAAAATCTATAAATTTATATAAAACGTGTTATCCATTGTTGAGGTTACGTTCAAAATTTGACATTTTATTTAAGAAATTCTTGTACAAAATATATATTTTCAACAATATATCAGTATTAAAACTTACCTTATAAAATCAGACGGAATTTATGATAGATAAAAATTATTTAGTAAATCGGATGACCAAGATATATTAAAATTCAAATCAACTTGTTTCGTTGACAAATTCAAATCAAATGAAATACGAAATTTTGACACAAGGCATAAATGACATTTGAGTAGAGGTGATTATGTTGAAATAACGAATAACTGTTCCAACCGTTACAATACATATTCAAAAAAATATATTTTTAAATGATGATTTTATGTACCCCTTAAATAATAATATAGGCACCAACACCTAAAATTTCTTGATCTGACATATTTATTACTCCGAGGCGATTTCGATTCGACTATAAATGAAAATTCAAGCATTTTCTCTCAGTCCGTATAATAAAAGATCTTGTTATATCATGTAATTATTAATTAATACCTTCATAGTTTTTCATATTTCAAATAAAAAACTTTTTCAAATTTTAATTAATTTTAGCCAAAAATAAATATTATTTTAATATATATTTTATTTTCGAAAATAATTTATATTTTATAAATTACCAATTTTAACGATATGCTTTATTATACAAAGTGTTTATGTTCTATAGGAATCCGTTATAAAAGAAACATACGCACACACACACACACACACACACACACACACACACACACACACACACACACACACACACACAGACACATACACACAGACATCATCGCGAAAATAGTCAAAACGGATTCAGATAGGAAGGAAATAATACTAGGTATATAACGAAGCTACATGCTCCTTACAACGACTATTTAGTTTTTTGGCATTTTGTATGTAGAAATAAAAGAAATATAATCAGAATTATCTCTTAACTCACTATGTTTATTTTGAAAATTAACTTGTAAACATAACCTGAAACCTAAACAGTGAATTTTTTAAAAAGCTAATGGCATCACAGCAACAAGATATACCAACTGCCGTAAGGACATTTCATCTATATACGAGTTTTTCACTGGGGTACAGAATGTCAAAATTATTTAATATAAAGTATGGTTTTTGGGATACTAATTATGTAATAATATTAATATAAATTTGATATCAAGAATAGGACGTGTATGAGCTAATTAATTGAAATAATTCTAAAATTATCAAAATAATCACCATTACATTTTTTGTTTTTTTAACAATATGATTGCGTTCATGAATGATCGTAAATATTCGTTACATTTCTAGATTATTAGCTTAGTTGGGGATATTTTAATTAGCTGGTAGTATACTATGACGCATGACTGACGTCATTGATGATGTGCAACGAGATTTGTGTTAAAAATGCTATATGCAGGCATATTTCGCCACTATATTATACTTATTTTATTTATGCAGAATTATAGCCCATTAATATCTATATTTCTATGTTTTAAAGCTTTAATATTATGGGTTTAAGAAACAGTGTATAACCAAGTTGTAAAAGTGATCTAAAGCAACAATAGAGAATCACTATAAAACAATTTAATTTTATTAGCTGAAATTTTGCATAGAATATTTGCATAAATATTTATGTAACAATTTTATAGTTATCGTGAAAAATATTTTCTAATTTTTCTGTAAGAATATTGTAAAAATTAATTTAGTTTAAGAGAATAAAATAGCGATTACTGCAAATTTATTAAAACAAATATGCATTCCAGAAACAGCAATAAAATATCATTTAAATATAATAAATAGTCTTTAAAATAAAAATTAAAAAGCTACTGTGCTAGTTGGGTGATTTCTACAAAACTTTAATTATACTGCAGTAATTTTTTTACGTTTTGTATTGACAACGCAATTGTTGCATGTTGGAATCATAATTTTGTAAAAAAGAATAACTAAACTTTACTAAAAATTATAGCTTTATAATTTTCAGAAAACCACCTAACTTTTAACTCTACACGCTACTTAATTTTGAAATCATATTCGCTCCGTGCGTGACAGCAGCGCCAAATTATTTTAGGTACTAATGGACTATTTCTGTGTATACTGACAAATACAATTTTTAATAGAATTCGTAATTAAAAAGTATATGTTAGTTTTAATAAATAATTTGTAACATGTGAGGTTGGTTTTACTTACCGTGTTTTAGCTCAATTTTAATTAGGGCCGTGAGTAGCACTTAATAACCTTGACAAAACTTAACTATAGGAAAGGGAAGGAGGGCGCCACCAAACTTACATAAACATATCATTTAAGGTGAATTATAATAGTTTGGCAAATATAATTAATATGACTGATGTTAAAACAAGAATGTATATGTTTATGCAGGCAAGTAACAATTACAATCTACACAAGCCATGATTCATTTAAATTACTTCTTTATTTAATTTTCAATGATAAAAAATGAAACTTATCTCAGAGTAGGAATGGTGTTAGGTCTTCAATCTTTCTTTAAGGGTCAATCAAATAAGGACGGTCTCCTACAGCGATGCGTTTTCTTCTAACCATAAATTAACATGTTTGTTACCATAACTTCATATATCTTCTAACCATAAATTAACATATTTGTAACTATAACTTCAACTATCTTCTTAGCGTGTTTTAAACCATATTTTCAACTATTTTCTCAGCGTATGTTTAAAAACCATCCAAAGGTTGACTTATCTAAAAGATTGAGACCTTTTTGAAGTTTACGTAATAAGGAAAAATAGGGAATAAGAAGGTAAGATGTTTCTGAACACAGAATGAATAAAAAAATAGATCTTTACAGAAATTAATGACACGTTCTAAAACATCTAAACTCACGTTTTCAACAACTAAATAAATCCCGATCCATTTCGTTAATCTTTGCAGAAATCTTGTAAATATTAATCTTTTACTCACCATAAAATAGTGATGGTTGTCACCACTAATAAAAATACCACATACTGTTTAAGATTAATTAAATATTAGCAGATTTAATAATCTCGACTGCCTCGTTCTGAGGTATTGTTATAAAAAGGACTTTTACCAGTAATACCTGTCAAAAGTCAAATTCACTTTCGATCCGAACATACAACTAATAAAACCAAAAATAACTATATAAAATATTTGTAGCGACAGAATGAAACTAATGATCCTAATAGAGATGGGACAATCATTTTAAAAATATAGTTATAAAATATTAAAATAACGGTACTAGAAGAGTAACCGTTACAGTATATGGATTTGTAAAACAAGTAAAACATTAATTTATTATTAAAATAACCAAAAAAGGTTGACAGCTGGGTGCACGTAGTTTAGATTCAAAAGGAAAGACTTTTATTTCGTGCAAAACTTTTTAATTAATAAATGCAAAGCGCTTTCGGCTTATTTGCCATCATCAGTGCTTATTGTCCACAACGTATCCAACAAGTTTCTGGTCATCCTCACTCCCAAAATTAGATATTTCGGGATATTTACAACTTGCTTAATCATAATCTTAGTATTATTAATATTTTCAAATTTAAATTTATTTATTCATTTGAAATGAACTTGAATAAAAATGAATAGATAAATTTAAATTTGAAAATATTAATAATACTAAGATTATGATTTAGCTAGTCGTAAATATCCCGAAATATCTAATTTTGGGATCACTCCCAAAATAGACATCCTCACGGATGACCAGGAACTTGTTCGATACGTTGTGGACAATAAGCACTGATGATGGCAAATAAGCCGAAAGCACTTTGCATTTATTAATTAAAAAGTTTTGCACGAAATACAAGTCTTTCCTTTTGAATTAATTTATTATTATTATATAATTTTATCGCTTAAATTAAAAAAAAATAAGTATAATCAATAAAAATCAATAATAAAATATAGACCTGGCAACAGTATTTACGGGAAAATGTATAAGAAGTTGCTTGAATCTAAATCTAATGAGTAGTCTTTGAAGGATTAACCTAATCTGTCAAAATAAAAAAATACCATTATAGCGTGAAGTTAAAGTATAAACAGAAGGATTGTTATTTATATTTTCATTTTTGTTCAAAAGAAAACATAAAATGAATAATTAAAACTGGTTTTCTATCAGTAAGTCACAAAATTGCATTCCAGCCACACAAAATAATCAGAGGTAGAAATCTTGAATTCTAGTCTATATTTAGTCTATATTTAAGAATAAAGGGATGTTGAAGAACATCGTAAAATGAGTATTACTGTTATTACTACAAAAATAAAGGTAATTTTTCTTCTTATTGTACACCTATCCATTTATTTCTTTGATTTATTTTCCACTTTGCTATTGAACATTTTTATAATTTACACTGTTTTTTTTGTTGCTAGTATTTATACAATTTTCAACACAGCAACTCCGGTTGCTTATTGTATTATTTTTACCTACTCTTTTGGAAAAAAAGTAAAATGTATTCGTGTATTTGATATGCTAAAATTACAAAATACCGCCCTAAAATGCACGAATTATCCGCAGCTAGCGCTGGTATCGTGTTGTCTTCCCCTACCATGAGTTCGCACGGAGCGAATACATACACATATGCTGCGCACTATAAATTAGTAAACTAATAACTTGACTACCTCACGGCAATCACAATACGAGGATTAAGCAATTGTGGAATTGTTAAATTCGTTACATATACAAAAAGAAGCCGAATTCTGTACAAAGAAGCTTCCCAAAAATACGTCCTTTCCAATTTGAATGTAAAAAGTGAGTTATGAAAATGAAAGAAGTCATAAAATTCAAATTTATTATGTTATTAGAGTCTCCTGAATCATTGTTAAATTGTATGTTCAAAAGGCTTATGCGTGTCACAACATTTTGACTCATACATCAGACTTAAGACGTCATAGTGCTGTTTTAATACTATGGACGTCTCAATTTGGTTCTGATAGGATTACAGAATTTTTAAAGGCATGGGCGGAGATTAAAATATTAAAGTGCAGGTATTGTAATCTTTCGCTGTCGTCAAAATTTTTGATTTCTTGGGAACAAGACATTATAATATTTATATTTTATCTACTACTAGCCATGTATTGTATTTTAGAAAATAAAGACATAGGTAGAAGCATGAAAGGTGTCTGTAAAATGTCTTATTTATGTTATCAGGTTTAGGCATTTGTCTTTTATTTGTCGTCATAATTTTTATTTGAATAAGTTATTTTTCTTTAAATTTATCTTTGTAATGTATTATTATTTATCCTTTCTTTTTTTTAAATGTGACACTTTTCTATAAAAAATTGTAATTTTAAATGTGATGTTATGTTTCAGAATGTGTCGGTTTTCTTTAACTTTTCTGTTGGAAAGTTTTAGTTCTGACAAGGTTATAATACTATTTTTCAAATGTTACATTTTTTAAATTCAACATTTTAAATTTAAAATTTCGAATCGACCCTGACTGGAAATTTCCAAGGAATCAAATTAAAAACCGCGACCTTGTCTTGGAAAAAAGTTAATTTACACTTTTGTATTGGAGGAAAATCATATGATAATTGTGAAAATACAACCTTTAACAAATCATGAAAATATTAATTATATCAATACAGTTTCTATAAATATCTTTTAAGCTACTTAATGTCCTCAGGAATTGGAAAAGACAAGAAGAGCAGTAGAAAACGTAAATGTACAAAAGCCAGTTGTTTCAAAACCATTTGAAACATATTAAATATGGTCCAGTGCTTGCGAATCCAGATGTTTATTATTAATATCTGTAAACAAACGTGTACGTGACAATAACTGCATCCACCGAATTGGATCAGCGCGAAACACTCTAGGCTAACCAGTTTCGGTCACGTAGATATGTATATATCTTCTTCATTGAACCGCATAAAACGTCAGACAAGTCTGTACTTCGCTGGAAGTCAGATGGGTTCTCATTAAAAACACAGCAATAGGTTTTCTGTTATAAATTACCTAAATTTTTTGAGCGAAGATAATAATAAATAAAATAAAATGGGAAACCCTAATTCAGTGTTAAGCATTTAGGTAGTTTTTAAATAAAAGTAGTGTAAATATGTACGAATTGTCGTGCAGCGTTTTTGCACAACAAAAATGGTTTCTAACAAAGTGTTGGAATTTCATTATACATATGGAGATGGTTGCAGCTAGAACCGACAGGAGACAGTCCCATAGGTGCCGAATTCCCGGGGCTCTGGGTGCACAAGCACCCAGAGCAATTTTAAACTGGGTACGGAACACCCCTAGCACAACGAGGACAAAAAGGGCCAATAAGTGAAATGAAGAAGCTGTCGTGGCCCAAGTTGGTATAGCGACAGGATGACTCGGTAAAATATTATCGTTTGGAGCTCTTTTTTTTTGTGATGAAAAAGTCGCCGTGACTTGTCATAGACAACGCGTTGAACTTGGACTCAAGGGTTTATTATTCTTGGTGTATAAAACCCTATGACGTCAAAAAAGAAAGACTAATTACGGTCTACAATGATCAAGACAAGATCTTTGTTTATATGCTATTGAGCACATGCTTGATGGGAGAAGGGAGAACAGTTGCTCCCGTTAGAAAAGAACGTTTATTTAGAGTCAGAAATAACGCTCTAGTATTGCTGGCCAGAAACCAGGTCATCTACTAAAAAACGCTTGGACCCGTCAATTTTTGATTTTAGGAGGAAACCCTCTATCGGGGGAGAGATTCACCAGCTATATCTTAAATGGAAAGACGGGTAGAATGATATCTTATTTTGATTTAACATAATTTTTACATTATTAAAAAAAAAGGATTTCTTTGTAACAATTCTAGTTTTATTCTTGTGCCTTTTAATTATTGTTATCAGATGACATTCTTTGGTCGCCGTAAAGTAGTAGGTTTATTTTATTTCGTGGTAGAGTTGGCATAAAAGTGGCATATTAGTGATAATGGTTTACTCAATTACTGAGAGGGTGCAAGTTTTTTCATTTTTTTTACGAACAATGAATGTGCTAATAGAACTACCCAACTATTTAACAATCAACATCAAAATCGAAAGTATATTTTGGAGTTAGTACAAAAATTTTGGGAAACGGGGTCAGTAGCTAACAAATAACGTGAAATTGAAAATGCTGTAGTAAATGAAGCTACAGAGGTGGCGATTTTAGGGCATGTCGTTCAAGAACCCACATTGAGTACAAGACAGTTGGTGATAACATCTGCTATTAAGTTTCAGCGCTACAAAATACAACTGGTAACAGAATTTAACAAAGACGATTTTGATAGGCGATTACAATTTTGTAAAATTATGACTGAACGGGCACTAAATGATCAGCAATTTCTTTTAAATGTGTGTCTTTCAGATGAATGTACTTTTTTCCTAAATGGTATAACTGTCGTTATTGGTCTGATTTAAATCCCAAAATATTCCATGAAATGCTTACGTAACATCCTGAAAAACTGAATATTTGGGCTGGCATTTTGGGTAACCGTATAATTGTCCCCTTCTTTTATCTGGAACTTTAACCGCAGAAATGTATCTGGAATTATAAAACGCCATTTATCCAGCATTACTAGAGTTGATTGAGAATGACGATCAGTACATAGCAAATAACTTAATATTCTAGCAAGACGGTGCGCCACTGTTCGTCAGTATTTGGATCAAACGCTTCCAGGAGCCCTATCCTCGGCTATCGTTTTCTAAAAAACGTATACGCTTTAGCAACATGCGAGCTATTCGCAATTCTCGACATTCGTTTTAAAAGCGTGTACGTTTTTAAAACGGATGTTTTACAACGAGCATTTTTTTTTATAAGGATTTGGTCAATGTCACTTATATGTCACTTTTAGGATGATTAATAATATTGATTGATTTTAACAAATTCTACTTTTTATTAATACCTACAAAAGTATCTAATTTCTTATAAATATGGTTTGCAGTACTAAAAAAGTCTAATAGCTGAAAATTTCTTTCAATTATTATTAATTGTACAATTATAAATTTTGGAAGATAAATGACCTGGAATGCTCAAAATTGGCTCTGTTTTGTTTTCAAATACCCACCCTGTATATATACAATACTCCATTATATATGTAATAATAAATCATCAAAAATCTCCTTTTAAATTCATGATAATGGATGTTCTATATTGTGTTTCTACTTACTTCATTGGTACTCTAGCACCGCGGCACCACTGAATAGCAGTGGTGGCTGCACCGAGCATATAGGCTTCCGCCTATCCAGCAATTATTGGACATTTGACAATACCTTTCTTTTTTTTTACAATAACATTTTCATAATTAACCGGTGGTGCCTTTTAGTGAGGGGGGTTGATAACCCTCATTTCCCGCATAGACGCCGAGCACGCAAAGCAATTTTTGAGTTCCGGCGCCTATGGACAGTCCACTTAGTAAGCGCGCCTTAGGCCGTATTTATAATTTGTGTTGAATTCAACTTTTAATGACCTACAAATCCAACACCAGTGAAAACACTCCAAAAGTAGCCAGAAATTTTGGAATGGAAGGTTGCCAACAAATTCTTAATTTTTACTCGGTTCTAGAAATAGTTTTGCACCTCGAAGGTCATTCTAGTCAACTTCTTAGTAACGCAGATTGAATGTTATTTGGACTTTTTTGTGCTCCATAATTATTGTCACAATATTTATGTATTGTGTATTAATCTAACTAATCAAATTTACTTTTTTTTATTTGCATAAATTGTTGGTTTTTATGACATATTTCTGTGTTCTAATGGCAAATTTTCCTTAACATAGTGTCATAATAATGTACGTCCAACAGTTCTGTTCTTATTGAATGTTTCAAAAATTTAACGTGAGAGCTAAAAATGTGCTCATGGCGTTTACTGAACATGGCGTTTTTTTTTTTTTTTTTTTTTTGTTAACTTTTATTGTGACATCACGAATACATAGTGTAACACATCCCTGGAAAAGTCTCGATGAGCTCAGTTTGAAAATATAACTTTTATTAATCTGTACTATGTCGACATATGCCAGTTTTTAAATTTGAGACCTTATAAGTTAGGTTAGAACAAAATAACTTATTGATACATTTTTGATCAGTTTATAAACGCTAGTTATGGAGTTATTTTTACTTAAAAAAAACTTGTTACAATACTAGTTTCTATAACCTTTTTTTAATCTTATTATCCATTAAAGTTTTATTTATAATAAAAATAAATTTTACAAATTTTCTTTGAAATTTCATTCTCTAATTAAATATATTTGTTAATAAAAAATGTATTTTCATCTAATTTATTTTAGATCTACAACTTGAAAATATTGGCGAAACCAGTCGCCGACATATTTTATTAAACTATTGATTGGGATATAGATTTAGTGTATCACTTATATCATCGAAGATGATCACATTTGAGAAGTTGGATTTCCTTCTTTGATTATTATTTTAATTCATATTGCTAGTTTACCTATACATACAAATGTCAAAAATTTCATACAGTGTAGTAAAAGTATCGTTACTTTTTTCACTTATCTCCTCCCTTTCCACGTCCCTGACAAAAACACTACTTGCATGAAACAAAAATCTGATGTGTCCAACACATGACTTTCCTATCTAGTTATTATAGACTTTTTCTGGTTATTTTGTACAACCGATTGTAGCGCCTCTATAAATGTTTAGAGGATAAACTAAATATATACATTTTCTACATACATCTAACTCGAAACATTTTGAAAATGAAAATACTGAAAAATTTAAATTTAGAAAAATCAGGTAAAAACAAAAATTATGGAGATCGTATGCAAACAAATTTTAGTATAACAATTTTCACAAAAATCATAATTTTGCACATTTTGTCAAATTTCTCGAATACGAACCATTTCAGAAAAATTTGACATTAAGCAAAAATTATAGATAATAATATTAGAAGTAATTTTTATTTGAACAATTTTCTTCTACAAACATAAAAGATATATTCCATAAAATATAAAAACGGCCTCCCATAAAGTATCTCCCCAGATGTTCCGACTTTGTCCAAAATCTAATCATTTCAGGTCAAGCCAAAATAAAACTAAGTTTAAAATTTAATGTTTTTTCCTTTATCCGTTTTTGAGTTTTCTTCAAAATTCGAAATTTACACTTTTTTCAAATATCTCAAATACGGTCCATTTTAGAGAAATTATGTAAAATATTAAAATTATAGAGAATTATATTGCAAACAACTTTTATTTAACCAATTTTTATAAAAAATATTTTTTTACATTTTGTCAAATTTCTCGATACGGACCATTTTAGGAAAATTTTGTATGGAACAAAAAATATTGATAATAATATTGTAAGTATTTATATTATTTAAAGAATTTTCTTCTCCAAATATAAATAACGGATATATTCCATAAAATATAAAAATGACCACCAAGTACCCCCCAGATTTTCCGACTCTGCCCAAAATCTAATCAGTTCATTGGATACCGGAATAAAGCTTAAGTTTAAAATTTGATGTTTTTCTTGTTTTCGATTTGTCCCGATTTCTACTTTTCAAAATATAATCACTAAATATATTTATAATAATATATTTTGTAAATCATGATGGCGTGAGATTTAGTAAATAATTTGATCATTCTCAGTAACGTCTAGCAAACTATCGTTACTCTCTGATAAGCCTTGATGATTCGTTGATTTGACTAAGAGGGCATTTTAAAATTCGGAGCCTTTCTAGAGGAATACAATTTCCACGAAAACTTCAACATTTACCTACTAATAATTTTTGTGAGTTACGGTCTTATTTTCAAACTTAAAAGTATTCATTTTTCTCAAGATTTTTATGTGAAATGTCATATGTCAACGTGAAAACAGTATATTTAAAGCCAATCATAATTCAAATTCTTGGGAGAATTTTAATCCTCTCGAAATAAACCAAAAGAAACAGTCTGCGAGTTTGCATTGGCTTTAAAAATATTCTGTTTTCACGATGACGTGTGACATTTCTTATAAAAATATTTAACTTTCTCTTGAATTTGTAAATAGCCCCCCAGAAATTGCTGGCTGGTGGTTATTGTTGTGGCCTCCATGTAAGCGAATACAATGGTCTTGAGATATTTTTCATATTGGTAAAAACTGTAAAGGTAAGTCGGTGTTGTAAATTATATGTTTTAAAGGCACTAATATACTTATCCATGTCATTTAAGACAAGTGCTTTTTATAATGAAACTGAAGTAAATTTAAAGAATTTAAGATAACAAAGAAAATATTCATTATTATTTTAAATCTAATTTTTGCACCAACTGCAGCAAATTTTCTCATTTTTAATTCATCTTTACAAAACCCTAATATGGCTAAAATACTCTCACTCAAAGCACAATTAATATCTCAAATACGACCCTGCACATTGTTTACTATATTGTATATTTAGTTGTGGAATGTTATTTTGGATAATCTCTTCATAAAAATATCTATTAGGTTGCTAAAAATACGTTGAACACAAGCAACCAATATTTAACTTTTAATATGTACAATATATTTAATTTGCAAACGAGATAAAAATAGAAAAAACGTTGATTGAAACCACGATTAGCTGTTTGAAGGATTCGTCAACGCAATATGGCAGAAGTGAACCCGTCTTGGACCACGTGACAGCGTCTCCCTACCTTCTACCTCAATGAAAATTAAGTAGCCTGGCGCCTTTAGTAGGCACATGTTTAAACAGTGAATTATTAGAAGTTGATATATCATTCTGACATACCATCACAATATAATGCTCACTCATAGTTTATCAGATGATAAGTTTTAATGAACGTCATTACGATCGGCTGTTAGTGATTCATGCATGTAACTGTTTAAAATATTGTTAAAAATTGAAACGGCATTTCACTTTGGTTCCTTTTGTTTCCAAACCATAAAAAATGTTTTAATATTAAAATGACTTCATATCCTCTAACTCCAGTTCCGCATCACTAGATTCCAAGTGTGCCAGATATTTTTTTTCATTCTATGGGGTGCACTAAGTGTGCGCAAAGCGTGTGTGTCCGACTTCCGGCCTCTTTATATAAATCGCTACAGTTGGAGGTAGTGGACTAACCCTTATTAAACACGTGTACCTAAATTGCTTTTCCTTAAATTAAATGAACTGGGTAAGGGAATAGAATACTCATTGGATAGGATATAGGCTGAAAAAGTTTGTCAACAGAACTACCGGAAATGATGTGAAATTGAAAGATCTGGGAAACATTTTTCGTGCCAATTTAAAATGCAATGGTGAGGTAAAATTTATTTATTTAAATAAATTGTAATATTTTTTTAGCGAATTAAACTACCTCCGAGAAAGTTTAAAATAAGCGCAATTTTTTTTATAAACGGAATATAAATTTACTATAATATTCCTAAAACGTAACTATTGCTGGAAAAACAGAGAGTGAATTGTTAATTAGTCCTAATTAAGCTAGATGGCGTTTCCATCTTTGTAGAATTTTTGGTGCAACAATACCAGAATCGTCAGTTTTGCATTTTTTTACAACCACTTTTTTTCTATGCACCCACATGGATATTATCTATTCTATGTAGAATATAGAAGCTAAAAGTCGGCCATTACAAGTGAATTTTAATCCCATGAGCAGAGATTGTGCAGAGTAGGGACGGTTATTATTATTATTTTCCTTGGCGCTCCGAGACGACTTACAGATGATTAATGTTGCCATTTGACTTACAGATGAAGAAAACTAGGAAAATTTTCAAAATTCCCCACGTACTATCATCGACACGATACCTGTATCAACAGAAATTATATTACTACAAATAAGCCTCCCATTAAGTCCTACAACGAAACTTGCTAATAAATGATAAATTCACATTGATTTACTCTGAGATATAAACTTATGAGTCGATTGTCAGCAATTTTTTATACAAACGCTCAATGCACTGAGCTACTGGTTTGACAAATCGTATAATAATATAGTAGTTTGTGCAACAAGAGTGGATATATCGCACGTAGACAAAATGTTAGCACGACGTCGTAGTTAGTTTGATAAAATTGTTACTTATTTATATTTTTAAAAATAATAGCAATCGATTGACCAAAAGATTAACTGTAATTGGTGGATTCAATTTTCTACTGTGTTCTCGCTACCTAGAATGAATATGATATATATTCGCTCAGTTGAGCGCAATAACATTCTTTTTTGTTTTGTAGTCTGTGCGTAAATAAGCTTATATCCATGTTGGTGTAGAAAATAGTAGTTTGTGCAACAAAAGTTTATATGATGGTCCGAGTACGATACGGACAATCCATTCGAATTGTACAATATTTTTTTTTCTACGACCCACTAACGAAAATATAAAATGTTATAATGCTAAATTAACTCATTTAAAAGACAATTTATGACTTTTACTAAATTATATCATTAGTGTGTAATTGTTCAATATTTCAGTTTGTGTTATTGACACGCAAAAAGTTTCAAATAAAAGTTATATGGATTAAAAAATAAAAATATTTTTGGATAAACAGGGTGTTGCGTTTTTGTCTAACTATTAAAAATGTATATTTTTTAAACTGAACACCCTGTATTTTACTTCAGTTTAAGAATGATTTGTTAATACTGTATTCAACCTTAGAATTATTTTACTAAATATTACAGGGTTGCCAAGCAATTCATATTTTTATGAAATTAGACAATGATGTAGATCCCAAATTAAATTATCATAATTTAATTAGGTTAACAATGATTTTAAAATTGTTCAAACTACAGACTTATAAGATACTAAGCTAACGAATAGTGATGATAGAACTGATTTATTTTTTAAATTTCTTATAAATTATTGATTGATAGCTCTTTTATTATGGGAAAAAGTTTTATGACCATGTTTATTAAATATTTCTAAATATACAGGGTAGCCCATAAACGAGAGGCTGACCAAACATATATATTTTTAATTTTTTTCACATCAAACAATTTTATTTGCTATGTTGTATATAGGGTGTACCAAAATGCGGATAAACCAATTTTGTAAATGGAATACTATATAGTGTGGAACAGCCAAATGGGATAAATTCACTTATAAATAAATAGGAGAGTGTTTGGAAAAACGCTGGGACACATCGATTGGTATTTTCAATTGCGCATTTTTTTTAATAAAAACTTATTATACAGAGTATGTCATGTAACAGTGATCAATACCAACTTTATTATTTTAATTGCAACACCCTGTATATTTTTCAATTTTTGGATTTTTCAAAAAATGCTAAACATATTTTATGATTTATGTCCTATACTTAACTCTTTTTATTTAGTAAACAAATGGTTAACAAATAATTGACAATTTGAAGTGGAGAATGTATATTTAGTTTATCCTCTAAACATTTATAGAGATGCTGCAATAGGTTGTACAAAATAACCGAAACAAGCCTATAATAACTAGATAGGAAAGTCATGTGTTGGACACATCAGATTTGTATACTATTCACGCAGTAGTCTGTGAAGAGTATTATGCATTCGCTTCGTCCGTCCTTCTTTTAGTCTGATGTTACGTTGTTGTCCGTACAATAAGTTAAAAACGGAAAACCATATCAGTTTACAAATTTCAGGAAAATCAAGCTCTCTACCGGGACTAAGCTTATTGATTTCATTAAAAATCTTCATAAAAAATGTTAACACAACATTAAAAAAATTCTTAACTCAAAAACGAAAAATGATATTAACTTGAAATTTTTAACAAAAATCAAACTCTATAAGGAGACAAAACCTACTGATTAAAAAAAAATTATTGAAGAGGGGGTAAAATGAGATTGAAATTAAAAAAAATCATAAATAAAAAACAAAGAGCGACATCAACATGATATTTTTAGTAAAAATCAAGCTGTATAAGAAGATGAAGCCTGGTGATTCTGAAGAAAATCTGAATAAAAATGGGGGTTAAGGTTTGGGGTTAAAATGTTTAAAAAAAACCTATCTCAAAAACGAAAATCAAGCTCTATAAGTGGTGAATCCTACTGAATTTGACAGAAAATCAGACTAAAATGGGGGTTGAAGGGGGGATGAAATAAAAATTCAGAAACGATAATAATATGAAATTTTTAGTAAAAATCAAGCTCTATAAGGGAATGAATCCTATTGATTCTTAAAAAAAAATCTGAATTAAAAATATGGGTAGAAATATTAAAAAACTCAAAAAGAAAAAATGATATAAACTTGAAATTTTTTAACAAAAATGAAGTTCTATAAGGAGACAAAGGCCTATTGACTGTAAAAAGTATAATATAGAATACCCAGCATAATATCTTCATTTTAGTTGTTTATATAGTTTCAGTTTATTATCAATTTTCTTCTCATTTTAATGTATTTTAAGATGACTGAAAACATTTAAATAAACAATTTATCTGTATACAGCCTTTTTCCAAGTTTGAAAAAACTTGGTCTTGATCAACAATCCTATATTTTTTATACGTTTTCTTTATATCTAATTATATTTATCTAAACATTAATAAATTGAAAGTTTTAGCTTACGAACAGGTGCACCTGTACTTAGTTTGCACTAGTCAATTTTGAGAATCCACATTATAATATCAATTTTAAGCTTAACCACATAGCGAAACTAGGTAACATTTTATAAACCTTAGGTAAAAACAACATAACTGACAAAAAAACATTTTTTAATAAAATAAAAATATAATTGCGAATATTACTCAGTCTTCAGTTCACCAAAATCTCAAATGAATGAAATATTGTCGAATTATTGCGCGCAGCGAAAAACGAAATAAAGGACAAGCTAATTTAATTTTCAGGAATCTATTTAAAGCCCTCTTAAATACTTGTGTTTAATCAAGTGAGTGGGTGCGGCATATTTCGAACTGAAACCACTTCCGCAAGAAGGTCTAGAAAACGTATTAACCACGTGCATTTGCATGTTGGGTTGGTAAAGTGGCATCTGCCATGCTTATGAATTTATTCGATTAAGTTCCACCACTTGTTTTGAATATTTGCCAACAACAGAATGTTGTATTTATTTTTGCTAATTTTAGGAAATAAATATAAGAACAAAAAATTATGTTTTATTAAAAAAAGTTAATATAACAGTAGACGAATCATTTCGGAGCACACAACATACATTTTTTAGAGAGTAGAGTAGTAGAGTTCAGAAATAATATCCTACAAAATTTGATGAATTTAAAGTTGAAAATATAGAATTAAAAACAAACCGCGTAAATGATATTAGGAGTAACTTTTTATCGTGAAAATCGGATACAGCGTTGCAAACAAAATTGTTACGTATAAGACATTGATACAGATAGATACTGACAGATATTGAAGAATTTCGAAAAAAAATCGAAAATAGTTTTTGATTTAGCAATATCCCAAGCTAACGGTAAGAATGATGCATATACAATTTTAAAACCAATAAAAGAAAAAAACCGTAATTAAACAATTCTCAGGTGTATAAAGAAATCAAAAACTTAGTACAGTCATTTATTCTCGGAATTACGATTATCCCAAAGACGCTATATGAGCAGCTGAGAAGAAAAATATATCAAGAAATCACGAGTATTCTAAAATTACATACATATCACAAGGACAAAACCGTTGCCGTGAATAACGTTGATTAGATTTTCTTATAATATTACCCAACATTTCAGCAGCTTTTATAATACAAATTTAATGAAAGTAACACAGTTAAGTATCTCAAAGACCTATTGAGCAGTAACCATGCTCCTATGACATTAACCCTAGATAGGTATCGCTAAAGATACGGTTTTTGTTAGAACAGTGCGCGACGTAAAGCTCACAGTCTCCTGATCACCGCGCACTTCCTCTGAAATCTAACATGTAAATTCTATGAGAATTGTTTGTTAGTTAGCACGTCAAAATTAATTTGAGTTTAGTTTCGACGCACTCGTTCAGCTGAGCATTCTGTGAAGTGGGGTTAGAATTATTTCTGTTAAAATTAAAACGATAAAATGTCATTAAAATTTTGTTTGGAAGAGGGCAAAATTTTAATTGATATGCTAAAAGAGCGTACCGCACTATTTTAGATGAAATTTTTTGTTTTGGTCATTACTACTCAACTGTGGAAAGCACGATATCGCGTCCTCTGGGTATTTTACAAGATGCACACGACGCGATATCGCGTCCCAAGTAAATATTTTTTTAAATGCTAACTATATTTTTCCGCAGTTTGAGGAAGCGCATAAATCGCACTCCGGATATGAAGTAAGACCTATTTTGTTTAAATATAAGAGCCATTTCAGAATGTGTTGTTTATATTCGTCAGTAACGAATTTTTAAACATTCTGTTTACGTTGCATATTCTGTTTTATGAATTTATTTCAAATGGCTTATGCACAAGAGCCTGGATCTTCACGTGCAAAAATAAAGAAAAGTGATCAGAATTTCAAAAAAGCTAACGGTAGAGGAAATTATGGAATTTTTATATACACTCACCGACTTAAAATTCGATCC
>OV651827.1:13439406-13444406 GCA_927349885.1 Psylliodes chrysocephalus
CTTACAAAGCAACAGAAGAACAAAAATCCTTTCTACAAGAATGTTACCATATGTTTGACAATTTATTAGTACGCAACTCAAAGGGTAATGATGTCACCAATGGAATAAAATGCATTGAAGGATGGAAAATAGCTATTAGCGCTACCTTACAACTATGGGATCTCATATTTAATGAAGGCATACAATTTTTATTTACCAGGAGAACGCAGCAAGACTGCTTAGAAAATTTTTTTGGGTCAGTTAGGCAGCAAAATGGAAATTGTGTCAACCCAACTCCAATTCAGTTTATCCGATATTTTCGAAAGTTATTCTGCATGAAAATAATCAATTTAGTAACCGATAATTGTGAAGAGGATGCTGCAAAAATTATTATGAGAACAGCTGACATACCAAATAATCAAAACGAAACTGAATCGACAACTGAGAGTGACAAACCTGTCAAATCTGAGGACACTATTGAAAATGACTATAAAACATGCGATAATTTACAGAACATTTTTTTTAGGTATATCTCCGGTTATATAATAAAAAAATGCTTGGCCAAACACGAATGTTCGATATGTTTAGATTATGGAACACAATTTAATGACCTAGATGATTCATCCTTTTACTCTTATTTTCGAGCGTACCATCATAGTGACACACATTTGTTTGGTGGTTTACGCATGCCCAATACTGAGTTTCTGTACTTTGTTTCTTCGATGGAAGCCGTTTTTTCAGAAAAAATTTGAGTTTTTTTTCCACTAAACATAATATTGTTAGTGAATTCATAAAAGAGTTTAAAGAAATAAAATTTGACCATCCTTGTCAGCAATTTTCACGTTTTTACCTTATTAGGTTATATGCGCGTGTAAGAATATATTACACAATAAAAGATATCAATAAAAATTTTAAACATGCGAACAGGAACCGAAAACTTATTATTTGGAAACATTTGTAAAGCCACTTTATATATTATAACAGGGAGGGTTTGTTAACGAATAAGTAAACGTTTAACTCAATTTTAGTTTGATAAAATATAAGAGGATAATATTTATAATATTTGCCATTTGCATGTTTTAAATATAAACTATTTAATATTTATTTGCGTTATAAATTTAACATGTTATATTTTCCAAATACGGCCCATGCATGTTTCGTCGCCGGCATACTGTACGTCAAGACCGAACATTGAACAATTCGTGCGGTCCCCACTACCGCTTAGAGAAATGGTCTCGCAGATATCAAAGGCGCCGATAGAGAGTGTCGGGGCTATATTATTCTTAAGGCTATGTCAAAGTATTCAAAAGATAATAACATTGATAGTCCTGCTTCCGTAAAAATAAAACCACAATTGTTACAAATTGTTAAAGTAAGAATATTCCAATACAGTATTATATTGATAATTTTGCAAAAGATGATGGTCATACTGTATTGAGGTTACCACCTTAATATTGTGTACTTAATCCAATTGAATTAGTTTGGTCTTCAGTTAAACGAAAACTGAGACGTAATAATTTTGCACCTACCTTAACAAATGTGATTTGGAAAATATTAATGGCATTTTTAAAGATCCGTCTTTGACTGAAGTTTGGAAAATTTGCATTAGTCACGTCCTAAAAAGGAAAAAGAATATCATATTTTACCTTCTATAGCTCCAGAAGTTATATATTATCCAAACCTCGATTCCTCGACAGATGGTTCAGATTTAGATTCGAATTAACTTTCTTATTTTTCATTATTGGTAATCCGAGAGTCATCAAATAACATTTTATTAGTTCGTATTCAATTATTTCTTTTAAAAAATTTATTTTTCTAAATTATTTTATAGTTTTGTTTTATGTGCAAAGAATTTATTTTCCTTCATGGTTTTTGCTTTGAAATTTCGTTTCCCGGAAAAAAAAAACGAATGGGGTACAAAAAGGGATCAGTTCACGTCTGGTACCCTGTTTGAACCAAACGCCAGGTACATTTTACTTGTCTATTTACGTTTTATAATTTAATATTCTGTTGTAGCAAATTAACGAGTTATATAATGATTTTTTTCTACACCCCGTATTATAATAATGCACTTATATGCCCATAATCCGTTTCATAATGATACCCATTATGATACAGATTTTTTCATTACGATACAGATTTTTAATCAATAGAAACCTACAATTTTTTCAATCAAGCATGCTGTTTGACGTTTGTCCTAGGTTCCTATGTAATTATTTTAGTTGTCAAAAACGTATTAAATTTTCGTAGGTAGCTAAACTTCGATAATTATAATATTAAAATGTCTGATATTAGCGATATAGAAGACTCCTCCACACATATCGGAGAAAGCAGAAAATACAGTACAAAATATTTTACCGCAAAAATCTTAGGGAAATACCAATACCTGAAGGTAATACCATTAATTACAATTTTGTAGAATTTTTTATAGAAATACGAGTAATTACTGTTATTGTGTTCAATACCAATATAAATATAATATTTATAGGTCTTGATTATTTCTCGGGTGTAGAAAAAATAGCGTATGCAACTCTCATGTAATGGTTATTAAAACACTCGCATAAACCATACGAAACTCGCCTTTGGCTCGTTTCGTATCCCGGTTAATGCTCATGTATTAATAACCATCATTACATGATCGTTGCATAATATACTATTTTAAGTTTCAAGTAGGACTAAAATTAAGTGCATCTATCTAAATAACGGGTATAACGCCGTCCAATTTATAATCATTCGATCGCCTTTTAACGAATACTTTCTCGTATTTATAAAAATATTAAATTTTTAAAATGATAATAATAATAATTAATTTAATTTACCTAATTTTAATAATAAAATTGGTACGCCATGTGCGCGGTCCCTTTGAAGTCGGTAATAATCGGTTATACTGCCGTGTTGGATTGTATCTAGAAAGACTTTACCTTCGAAGATAGATCTCAACTCAGCCTTCTCAAATTGTTTTAGTATATCTCTGACTAGCTCTTCTTATTAACTAAAACTGTTGTAAAACTAAAACACTTTAAAAGTTTTAAAACCCAGCTTTTTATTAAACAATACAAATCACTGTTTACCCCTGAACTTAGAAACACAATAATGATGCCGAAATTTTGTATTAAATTCAGAGGTCTTCCATACAGATATTAGATCATGCGACACCTTGGGAGAATTTAAAACATTACATTTGAATGTTATCTGTACATATTAAATAAATGATTCATTTATATTTTTTATAAAATATACTTAAGTTAAATACCTAACCTGTGCGGTCTAGAGTCGTCGCGATTTGTCCCGCAAAAAAATATACAAAAAATTAGGTACATTAGTTAAGTTTTTTAAGTTTTTAATTTTTGGTATATTTATTTTTGAAAAGCAACCAGTGATAGTTTTAGGCCGTACAGGCTAGGTAAATTAGTTAAAATTTTTGTTTTCGTTTTCTTATTTTTCTATAATTTTATATATATTTAGTTTTTAGATTAATTGCATTTTCAATCAAATCTATTCTCGATAATTTTTTGTTTCGAGCTTTGTTCTTTTTGATCATATTTCTGTTTAATCATTTTTCTTTTCAATCAATTGATATTCATTAAAATGTTTTTCGATCAAATGCATTTGATCAGATGTTTTCGATCAAATGTATTCGATCAAGTCTTTCAATAAATTTTGTACCACACCCTCCATATGCAGACATAAATTCTTCAAAGACAAGGTCAGAGGTTTCTTGGAGATGGTTTACTTCTTCTTCCTCGTCATGGTTACCCTCAAATGGCGTCAGCCGGTTTTGGTGCACTACTTTCGGTTTACCGTCCGGGATCTTACTTATATAGTAAATAACATCATTTATTTTTTTCTTGATGAGATACGGACCTTCCTAAGATCTCTGAAGCGTCGGACAATAACCCTTTTGTTTTTTTGGGTTATGGAGCGAGACTTTGTCGCCTTTCTTGAAACATCCTTCTGTAGCTTAGGTATCGTATCGCTTCTTCATTCTATCGCTGGCGATTTAAAGATGCGAGCGAACTAACTCGTCCATTTTACGTCGTAGTTGAATCACATAATCTTCACCGGCTATGTCTTCTCCAGGCCGGCATTCAAACTAGAGGTCACACGGTAGTCTCATCTCACGTCCGAACAACAGCTTTGCTGGTGTTTAGCCTGTAGATTTATTGACAGTGGATCTATACGCCATTGTGAAGAGCAAAATATACTCATCCTAATCTCGCTGATGGTTGGAAACTACTTTTGACAGGTATTTGGCAATGGTCTTATTCATTAGCTCTACCATTCCATCTGACTGTGGGTGCAATGCCATAGTTTTTATTTTCATCATGCCTTGTCTGTCACAGATTCCTTGGAAAGCCAAAATTTCTGCCTTGGTCACTGTGAATCTCCAAAGGCACTCCAAATCTACTGATTAATTCTTTTATTAACAAGTCTGCAACAATTACGGCCTCTTGATTTGGAATGGCGTAAGCTTCCACCCACTTCGTGAAATAATCCATAACCACTATCATGTATTTATTTCCATTCTCGATCATGATGAATGGGGAATAGTCCAGCAATATCTAAGGTAAGCCGCTCTAATGAGCTACGATGTTGTACTGCTTCATGGGGGCCTATCTTTTTCGATGGAGTCCGTTACTCATAGCACAGGTGGTAGATTTCTTATACCAGTCCTTTACATCATGAGAACTGTTCATGCAATAAAACCTTTCACGAACTCTAAGAAGGGTTTTCTTTACACCAAGATATCCTCCTGATAGACTGTCGTGTAACTGATGAAGTACTGCTACTCTCGTCTTTGGATTGACAAACTGTTTTCTCTTTTCGGAACCATCATCGTTCTCTAGTACTCGCTTTAATAAGCCTTCTTCCAGAGAAAAGGAGTCAAGCCCCATCTGACTTAATTACTGAAGAGAGTTTTGATATTTCTTGCCAAGTAGGTCGACAATTTTCCTCTTTTTTTGTCGCGTCTTTTTTAAAACGGGAACGTTCTCTTGTTTTTTCCTAAGTTTGACAGTCGC
>OV651827.1:13449406-13528389 GCA_927349885.1 Psylliodes chrysocephalus
TTTTTATGTTTGATTTCTTTGGGAACTTTTTACCATTTTTAAATAAATGTGTTGTTTAGTTTTAATCGTGTAATATATATTTGTTGTTCAAGTAATTTTTACCTTATCTTTTAAAGATAAATGAAACAAACATTGGTTAAAAGTGGTAGTAGAGGGCTGAAGATGTTATTTAAAAATATTTAAAATAAAGAGTATGAATACAAACACTAAAATGTAGCTTTCAGTAGATAGTGTACGTCAAAATTTAAAACTTAAACATTTCACCCCTAAAGAATTGAAAATGTGGATAAAGAAATTTAAAAAAAAAATACGAGAAGTAATTACAGCAAAATGCAAGTTTTGATAGGTATTGTAAACTTAAATTTTATAAATTTTAAAAATATGTATTTTTCGTCCCAGCCTAATACTCATAGACAAACAAAATATTTTGTTTGGTAAATCATCAACAAATCATTATAATAAAGTGCGGCGCTGTATTTGCTTACACTAGATTTCTTTGATGTTGCAGTACAATTGAAAGAGCAGAAAATAAAAATTACCCAACCATACATTGTATTTTCCAGATTACGTAACTCTTCAAAATATTCGTAGGTTTTATTTTGCATAGTCCTTTCCTAAATTATTGTAGTAAAACAAACGCTTTCGAATTTTTTAAGTAGATACCCTACTTACTGTAAAACCTTAAACAACTTAATTAGTAAAACTGATAATTTTCAATGTCACTTTTAATTGTTACCATTACTTTACGAAATAAAGACTATATTCCCTTTACATTCAAATGAATGAATAATTTTCTATTTCCCGCCCCTTGGATACACTTCTTTGAACCTGTCAAACAACCAGATCAATAAGTCGAGTGCAAGCGCATAAAGATACACACGATGGCGGATTTGGATAACCTGGAATATTACATAAAATTCCCAAATCCAAATTTTAATTACAACCAAAATGGAGAACACGATTTCGTGTTTGTCGTTAACGAAGAGAAGATTCCCGTTATTCTTTTGTTCGGATGGGCAGGATGTCAGGACAAATATTTGGCTAAATATTCCCAAATATACGAGGAGAAGGGGTGAGTGATTTTGAAAACCGGCCGGTAGAAGAGTGGAATTACGTAAATTTGCTTTTTAATTAATGCAGTTTTTGTTAATAAAAGTTATTTATGATGTAGTGATGCAGTTGCTTTAAAGGTTGTCATAAAACGACAAATTATTGATTTTTATTATAAAGTATATTAGTAGGTATTTAATCAGCTAATACGCTGTCAATAAATTAAATAACCATTGATAGGGTGTGATAAAATATAATTATTGACTAGTTTTTATGTTAGGTATACAGGGTAACAATTTAAAAACTTACTCTTGATCTAAAGATAATATCAAATATAAAAATGCTTAAAATCGTCACTAAAATAGGAAGAGGAACCCCCCCATTAACCCCCTAAGCTCCACCTAACTTAACAAAAAAAAATTAATAAGTAGCTACACCCTACTTGTCATAAGTCATTGGAAAGCTGGTAAAAATACTTAAAAATACTTATTAGATGGTAAATTATAATTAAAAAACTATTTAAAAAGAAGACGGTAAAGATGGTACGTTTATTACGAATTAAAGATTTTGATTTAATTTAGTAAATGCTGAAAATGATTTTTTTCTACACCCGTATTATAATAATGCACTTATATGCCCATAATCCGTTTCATAATGATACCCATTATGATACAGATTTTTCATTACGATACAGATTTTTAATCAATAGAAACCTACAATTTTTCAATCAAGCATGCTGTTTGACGTTTGTCCTAGGTTCCTATGTAATTATTTTAGTTGTCAAAACGTATTAAATTTTCGTAGGTAGCTAAACTTCGATAATTATAATATTAAAATGTCTGATATTAGCGATATAGAAGACTCCTCCACACATATCGGAGAAAGCAGAAAATACAGTACAAAATATTTTACCGCAAAAATCTAGGGAAATACCAATACCTGAAGTAATACCATTAATTACAATTTTGTAGAATTTTTTATAGAAATACGAGTAATTACTGTTATTGTGTTCAATACCAATATAAATATAATATTTATAGGTCTTGATTACTTATCGGGTGTAGAAAAAATAGCGTATGCAACTCTCATGTAATGGTTATTAAAACACTCGCATAAACCATACGAAACTCGCCTTTGGCTCGTTTCGTATCCCGGTTAATGCTCGTGTATTAATAACCATCATTACATGATCGTTGCATAATATACTATTATTTTACAAAAGGCAAAAGTAATAGTATATTACATTACGAATGTGAAAAATCACTTTCACACAATGTTTTTCCTATGAACACAAAACAATTTTATTAAAAAAAATAAAATCTGGTCAAGGAGATTTAAACAAGATAGTGGAGTGGTTCTAGATTTGAATTTTATTTGCCCTACTGATTTTAAAAATGATTTTAGGATATTTTTTCGTCGAAATTAAAAACATTGAGAGTTCATGTAAAAACACTTTCATAGAATAATTAAGATTAATATTAGGTATAAATATTATTAAAATACAATGACCCAGATCAGTGCAATGACCCCACTAAGCAAAATGCTTTCGCTGCAAATGTATTAGCCTTTTTCCTGGAAAGATATAACAAAGATCCGGTAGGGGCAGCACCCGTGGGGGGTACATATGTTTTGAATTTTCTATTGACAACAACGTCAAACGTATAGATTTATAATGGAAATGAACGGAAAATGAGCGAAATTGAAAGTTGCAAAAGTGCAAGATCAGAGGCTAAATCATTATTTAATTGGGATTCTTGATTACTATTAGCATTTTTATTTCTAATTTGTAGTGATTCAACATCAGTAAAAGTAGAACAGATAAGTTTTTGATGTTTATTTTTTCCAGTGCTTGAGTCCATTATTGAGTTCATTATTGACTATCAATAATGATAATAATATGTAGACTGATATAAAATATAACCTCTTTAAATAAACAATTACTAACCTTTGAAACTGTCGCTGGCAATGGATTTGGGTTTTCTATTGTTGGTCCATTTGAATTAATAAAATGTCTTGTACAAATTAAAGTATGTTTTTTGTTTTTTCAGCTGTTAAATCTGCCCTTCGTGATAAATGTATCTACTTCAAACACTTTTTTTGTCAACTTGTGGTTTTCTAAAAGGCACAAATTTTACACCATCTTGCTTGTAACGATTGTCAGACGTACAATTTGCAAACGCACAATGTTTTGTAGGCATGACAATTTGTTTTTTAATTTTATTTATCACAATATTTATTTATTCTAATAATAATAAAACGTACGTTTGACGTTGTTGTCAATAGAGAATTCGAAACATATGTACCCCCACCGGTGCTGCCTCTAGTGGATCTTTTTTAAATCTTCCCAGGAAAAAGGCTAATTGCAAGCTTACAATTAATATAAATGCAACTCCCCTTGCAAGTTTGTTAAATATTTATTACCAACTTACGGCAAGTTTGAATTTGTCTCACTCTAAACTTTAAAAAATAAACTTAATATGTCATACTTTATGAAAACTTACGAAATTAACTTATTGTTAACATATAATTGAAAACTTTTTCAAAGTTTCAATTTAAATATTATCTAATAACTTTCCTTATCGAATTAACTGAAAATTTTCAAAATCAATCTTGACTTACACTGTTTAATTTAAACTTCTATCAAACTGACCATTATAAATACGCTTTAAACTCTCAGTATTTCATTGTCTTTATACCATGTGTTCCATTATATTTTGAACGTTTCTAAAACCATGTAACTTGTGAACTGTCGAAATAAAGAAATGCTGTTTTCTTCTATATTTATAAGTTTCTTCTGTGTACCCGTCATTTTTAGCCCATATCTGGCTTAACCAGAAATGACATTCTGTATTTTTGGAGTAGGACAACTGTTGTTTCAATTTATTTTTCTTTGTTTAATAGCCCACTGTTTCTCCTTTCCATAAGGGTTAAACTTTCCTAATTGTTACAAGGTGTGATGGTTTTATAAGCTCTTAAAAATAAATACTGCATGTTATTTTCATTGTTTAATAAAGTGGCATCTTACTCTTTATTAAATCAAGTTTCATATGTACATCTTGAATATTACCAACTGAAGTAAAATATATGGGTACTTTTGCGTTCCGTTATTTTTAAAGATAGAGGGTTGTGATTTTTGCGTCACTATGCTAATTTTTTGTAAAACTAAAGATGCCGTTAGCAACATTTTCATAGCCCTTTTAGTTTTTAAGATACAGGGCGTTGCTGAAAATATTGCATTTTGGGACTCCCCTCGTATTTCCGTTATCCTTCAACTTATCCAAAAGGTAAAATATTATTCTCATAGATTTTTCCAATGCAGTGGTATAGATAATTTTTGTTACATATTTACTATTTTTGAGTTATAAAGCAAACATGTTTTTTCAAATGGAACAGCCATATATTTATAGACTATAAAATTTCTCTTTTTTTATTTTTACGAATCAATTATGCATTTTTAATAATTGCAGTAATAGAAACCTATACTGGGTATGACGTAATGATTGTCCAATAGTTTAATATCGTGTTTTAACAATAATTTAAGATAAGGTTTTTTATAAAATTTTGCAATTTAGATCCTTTCTGTCGAGATATTTATAATAATAAATATTTTTAAGGCTCCATTAATACTAGGTATAACATAAAGTATCTAAACAACAAAAAAGTAATAAAGTTGTGTATGTATATGTTAAATTAAGTAAATAAAATTAACTAAAAAGTTAAATAGTACATCCTGAGTACAACTCTGGATACCAGCCTATTCCAACAACAGATATGTAATAACCTTAGATTATACAAACCTTAGATGGAACATAAGACACTGCGCATAATCCCATTTCGAAATTATTCATACCCACCAATCACAGTTGAGAACATCACATGTCAGAGCGTTGTCCATCCAAATTTAATGTGTCAACGAGAATTAATTTGTTATTTTAGTGATTTATATTTTGGAAATTAACATTGAAAATGCGAAAATGTGTTGTAAAAAGCTTTATTTATAATAAAAGTGACGGAGATAAAAGAAACTTACATTTATTTCGGTGAGATATTTAATTTTTAAAGATTCTGTCGACGTCCATATTTGTTGATTTAAAAATAAACAGAATCGTACTTGGTCATTGGTACATGTTATAAGTAGCAAATAAAGGTTATTATTATAAACTGTTTACTATTTCTTGTTTAATGGAGAATCTTTTTTCAGGAAGTGGAAAGAGTAACATACAATCAAATACAAAAATATCAATTGCATTGCCAATTCGTTTCAAACTTCACAACTGGTTTCAATAGTTTTTTCAAAACTATTTATTTAGTATTTCTCTATAACAGTGTTAGGTACTCAAAGTGTGGTCCGCGGAGCCCTGGGGCGCCGTAAAGCCTTTGTGAGGGCTCCGCGAAGAAAATAATCATAGTAAAAAAAAGTACTATCGCCACAAAATGGAGGGACCTGGCTTGAGGGCCTTTTTTTGAGAAGTACTTCTTTTAGGTTACTAAGAGGAAGTAGGATATGATTTTGCTTGAGGACTTATTTTAATTTTATTTTTTATGGGTGAAATGGATTTGGAATAATTCTTGCAAGGAATCTTTGGAATTAATCAAAAATAAATTAACAACAAATGATGTTCTTGTGCATTTTCAGCCTGAGTTGTTGATTAAATTAATCGTACAAGCATCAAATGTGGGAATAAGGGCCATGATATGTCATGTTTTTAAACAAAATATTGAGAAATCTATATCTTCTGCTTCGCGTACCTTATCAAAGTCGGAACAAAAATATTCCCAAATTGAAAGAGAGGGCCTTGCAATAATTTATGGCTTAAATGAATTTAATGAATACTTATTTGGACATTTCTTTATCCTAGTTACAGATCACTTACCTCTAATAATTATTTTTAACCCAGCTAAAGGTATACCCCAATTTTCAGCCAACAGACTACGTAGATGGGCAGTAATATTGTCAAATTACAATTATAAAGTTGAATATTTGGAATCGGAGCATAATATAAAGCCGATTTTTCATCACGTTTACCTATTGAAAGTCAACAAAAGAATGATGGTGAATCATTTTTCAACACAATTTTATAATCAAGTCAAAATTAGAAAAAATCTTGTATGTAAACATGTTACGAAATGCCGTTTTGTGTAACTCGTTCATTTTTCGCGACCTCGCTCTGCTCGTCCTGCAAATATTTACTCGTAGGTAATAATAATTAAAGCCGAAACCTATAGATTAACTTACCTACCATTTCGGTATGTACCTAGGTACAATTTAATAAATAATAACTACAATATTATAAATGTGTAGCTGAACTATTTTCTTCGTCGAATATAAGAGAATAAGACTCTGCAGTAATTTTTGAATTGCTGATTAATTATTTATGGAATTTATTCATTTTTATTATCTCACTACTACTTTCGTCATCATGTGTAACAAGGTATACGACGATATTTCAGTTTGAAGTCTACCGATTTTTGATAAAAGAAGTAAAGAAAACAAAAACTTCAATAGTAGTTTGTGCAATTAGAGTGAATATGGACAATCCACTCGAGTTGTACAGTATATTTTTTCTACGACCAACTAACGAAAATTTACAAATATTAAAAATTATTTTTTGTTAATAAAAATAATATATGACTTTTACTAAGTTATAATAGTTATTTGTGTACCAAGACTGAGGCCAAGCTGCTTCTAGTTAGGCAAAAAAAGATCATATGGCCGAGGGACACACAAAATTTTTAAGGAGATTTTTTCATCAAGTAAAGCCCATTTTTTTATATTCTTGTTTTTGAAAAGGGGCGTATATGCAAGAATTGTCTTAAATTTTTATTGATTAAATAAAAATATATCGTTAATAATAAACCAATAAGATTTGTACATAATTATTGCGATAAGTATGATAAACCTGTGTTTATAAATTATTCTGTTGCTAATACATTTCGTCAGTGAAAAGTGTTAACCTTATAACTCCACATTTTATCAAAATAGAACCTCATCCTGTCAGAAAACCTTCTAAATGTACATTTCTGTTTAATATGATGTCAATAAATCCTCCTAACTCCGCTCGATTTTGATTTCTGCGGAAAAACGAATAACTCTGTTAGTACATGTTGTAAATACTTCCAAAAGCGTAAGTGTACCAAGAAAATTTTGTTAATAAGTTTTTTTGCCCTCCTGTAATATAGCCTTAAATGGAGTTAGACTCTTTTCACTGACGCCGCCTTAGAAAAATTAAAATAATATTATTTATCTACCATATTAACGGATAACGGTACATCACACGAGACATAAGCGCCGAATCCCCGGGGGCTCTGGGTGCGCAAACACCCAGAGCAATTTTAAACTGGGCGCGGAGCACCCATAGCACAACGTGGAGAAAAAGTGCCAATGAGTGAAATAAAGAAGCTGTCGTGGCCCAAGTTGGTAGAGCGACATAAGTTTTTTATTGGTTGTCAGAGTTGTGAGCTGTAACGTTGCACGTTGCAATAATCCTAATGCTAATGCAAAATATTAAAGCTTTCGTCTTAAGACGCAACTCAACTTTTTTCTCAGGTTAGAAAACGATTTTTCATTGAAAATAATACAAGATTCTTAATGTCAACAAATACGTAACACGATGAAATTAATAAAACGAATGTCTGGAATTATCGTGGTTGCAAATTGGCACCACCTCATCGACAGTACATTTTTAAATATTAACACAAGTTTCCTGAAAAAATTAGTGCAAAAATAAAAGAGTGTATTTTGCGTTTTAGCTTTTAAATACTATCAAAATAAAGTCCATAACTTATAAATATTTGCTAAATATAACTATATTATGGATTAAAAGTAAAACAAACTATAGACTTTCCACCATTCTTTACCCTACTCCAAACCCATTTTTAAAAACAATATCTGAAAATATTATCGTTCGGAGCTGTATTTTTTGTGAAAAAAGAAAGCCGCCGTCACTTGTCATTAACAACGCATTGAACTTAAGGGTTTATTATTCTTGTTGTATAAAACGCTATGACGTCAAAAAAGAACTACTAATAACGGATCACAATTATCAAGACAAGAGCTATGTACATATGCTATCGAGCAAATGCTTGAGGAGAGAAGGGAGAACATTTTAAAGATGCTCCAGATCATCAAGCACGGTTAAAAAAGATTATTCATTTAGAGTCAGAAACAGCTCTTTAGTAGTGCGCGCGCGAGTAACCCAGGTCATTTACTAAAAACCTTTCAGACCAGTCAATTTTTGATTTTAGGGGGAAACATTTTTATATTGTTATTAAAAAAAGAAGGAATTTTTTGTAACAATTCTAGTTTTATTCCTGTGGCTTTAAATTACTGCTATCAGATGATATTCTTTGGTCGCCGTAAAGTAGAAAGCTTTAGTTTATTTCGTTGTAGAGTCAGCATGAAAGTGGGACATATCAGTGATAATGGTTTACACAACTGCTGAGAGGTTGCAAATTTCACTTTTTTTGCAAACAATAAATGTGCTAATAGAACTGCCCAAGTGTTTAACAATCAACCAGTCCATCGAAAGTATATTTTGGATTTAGTGCAAAAGTTTTGGGAAATGTGGTCAGTAGCTAACAAGAAACGTGAAATAGAAAATGTTGCAGTAAATGAAGCTACAGAGGTAGAGATTTAAGGGCATGTTGTTTAAGAACCCACGTTGAGTACAAGACAGTTGGTGATAACATCTGGTATCAAGAGAAGTGCCATTCAGAAGATATTGAAACAACACAAGTTTCATCCCTACAAAATACATATTGTGATGTTTGTTTATTTTAAACAACAGTTTATTTATTATTAATTTATTTAAACACTTATTTATTTTATAACACTACTATTTTAATTTATATATATTTCGAATGTCTTTAAACTGTTCACTATTTATCTTCATTATCCATATATAACTAATTCCTGCTTGAACATCCACCAATATTTATATACAAATTTAAAACTTTGGCGAAGGTACTAGAATATTCACCAATTCTCAATAATACTGGAAACATTATCACGTTCACTCTGGAAAGATCTCGAAAGTGACTCCGCCATAGTCGTCATATATGTTTGGTCTTAAGGGGCTTAATTATGTATGATAATCGGATAAGTTGAGCCTCAAAGGCCAAATAAGACAGAGGGGGACTTGGAGGATTAGAGCATGACTGAATAATAAAATGGCTCACATTACAATGGTATAAGAATTTGATGAAGACGATTTTGATAGGCGATTACAATTTTGTGAAATAACTGAACGGGCAATAAATGATCAGCAATTTCTCTTCAGCGTGCGTTTTTCTGACGAATGCACTATTTTCCTAAATGTTACGATAAATCGTCATAACTGTCGTTATTGGTCCGATCTAAATCCCAGAATATGTCATGAAGAACATACGCAACATCCGGAAAAACTAAATGTTTCGGCTGAAAACCGTATAATTGGCAATTTTTTTTACATGAAACTTTAACCGCAGAAATGTATCTGGAATGATTAGAAAACGCTATTTACCCAGCATTACTAGAGTTGATTGAGAATAACGATCAGTACATAGCAAAGAACTTAATATTCCAGCAAGACAGTGCGCCACCCCACTTTGCACAGACTGTTCGTCAGTGTTTGGATCAAAAGTTTTCAGGTCAATGGATCGGAAGAAGAGGAAGTATTTAGTGGTACCCAAGGTCTTCGGATCTAACCCCGTTAGATTTTTTATGGGGCCACTTAAATACTAAAATTTATGCCACCCAGCCAAATGATGAATGTCATCAAATAACCCCTCAGATGCTTCGAAATATTTGAGAGTATCTTGAAAAAACCTCTTTTATTGCATGTAGGCCTAGGATCAGCATTTCCAGCATTTACTCGAGTAAACGGTAAGCATTTAAAGAAAATAAAAATCGTTAAAAGATCATGGCTAGAAAGACAGCGATTTAAAATTTGGGGTTTATAATCTAGGTAAAAATACATTCAAAATAATATATTACATTTAAGATTTTAGAGATAAGTTCCAACCCCGCTAGAGGGTTTCCGTTCAGGTGGTGAAACTGGCAAAAAAATGTTTCCCCCTAAAATCAAAAATTGATGAGTATTTTTTCGTAAATGACGTGGGGTGCCCAAAATTGGTTCTGTTTCGTTTTAAAATGGCCACCCTGTATATATACAATACTCCATTATAAGTATGTGTAATAATAAATCATCAGAAATCTGCTTCTAAATTCATGAGAGTTAACAAATGTTTTATATTGTGTTTCTACTTATTTCATTGGTACTCTTGCACCGCAGCACCACTTAATACCAGTGGTGTCTGCACCGAGCATATAGGGTTACCAGATGCCAGGTACCCCGATTTAGGCGGGAGCCTTCAGCCTACCAATTGTTGATACTTCCGTATGCCGCTTCAGTCCTTAAAACTCCAGCATGTCGACATTTGACAATACCTTTTTTTACCAAGAAAATTTTCATAAAATCAACGCTTTAAAATGGCTTTTATAGTGCTTTTAAAAAACCGGTGGTGACCATAAGTGAGGTAGGGAGGGAAGGGATATTTCCCACATATAAGCCGGACACCCAAAGCAATTTTTGAGTTCCAGCGCGTATAATACGAGATTATGCAAATATAAGATCGATATCTAATTCATTTGTACAATCGTTGAATTTATATTATTCTAATTATAGATCGTCAGATAGTGAACGATTTAGGTGCCCCATTTTCGCAGACAAACCTCGAAGGGGTTGAAAAGTACATCGAAGTTGAGTAAAATAAAAGAAAATTTACGAGTGACTCTTCGGGATAACACATGGAAAATTCGATTTTCCTTAGCAGAAAAATTTTCTGACCCAAAAATACACTTATACCATTCGGATCATTCAAGAAAATATGTTTTTCGGACTAGTGACGACGTACGTTTTCAAACATTCGGCTTGTGTGGAAAAATCAAGCAAAATCGCGATTTTTCCTTAGAAGATTACGCCCCTATTCCAACCCTTTAGCCACTTGCAACATTAAAGCCTTTGGTTTTCCGAAGCCTAGTTTTATTAATTAATCATAATTAATTATAAATAAACTTTCGTTTTTGTTAGGGAATATCGAATTTTACATAATATGTTATCTCCAGCAGCCACTCGTAAATTTCCTTTTATTCTACATAAAATCGATGTACTTTTCAACATTCTTCGAGTTTGTATGCGAAAATGGGGCACCTAAACCTGTCACCATCTGATGGAATATTATTATTCATTATAAATAAATATGTATATTTTTAGGCTTATTACATTGAGGTACACAGCTCCAATAAAATGCATGTTTTTAAAAAGATACCAAATGGTTTCCATAGGAGAAAAATTAGTTAAACTTTTGTATGACTTAAATTTTGACAGTCATCCAATTATAGTCCATGTCTTTTCCAATGGTGGAGCTTTTCTGTATCAGAATTTTTCACTAGCATTGGATAAAAACCCGAAAGAACTTCCGGTAAGTTACTATAATAGTGTATTTTTATTTATTGATGTTTTTCATATATGAAGAGTTCACGTCAGTGGCTTATAATTTACATAGTAGTAGAATAAAATAATCTACCTTTGTTTTTGGGGGTATCATGAAATTTTCTAATAAAAATTAGATAGACCTAATAAGAAACAGTTTTAAAATGATTTTTTTAAATTATTATTAAATAGTAAGCTTTTCTGATAGTAATGTTTTTTGACAAATTTAGGATATATTTTTTTTAATCAAAATATAATTTTGTTTTATTTTATAAAATTGCTTCTATGACCAACTAAATAAAAGCAGTGATATTTAGCTATAAACTATAAATATCGAATGAAATATCAAATAATTTCCAATAAATGGTAAAAAAAAACTTTCAATTTTGCGAGTCGCCGAAAGTAACTTCTTATTTTAGCCTACCCTGTACAATGTTCTAATTCTAATTAATTTAAGTTCATTTTATGGAACCCACACTTGAGAATATTTCTTGCAAATAAAATGTAAAAAATTATTTTTTTACTAAAGCATAAAATTATAAAAAACAAATAAGCTCAGTTTTTTGGTTCACCGTGTATACAGTAGCTTGATTATATTCATATCCTTGAAGAATTCTAAAATAAATGTGTGTAATTGCTCGACAATCCAATTATTTATGTTATACACAAACAAACAATCAAACAAACAAACAAACAAATAAACAAACAAACAAAAAAGTTTTTGGATATACAGAGAATTACGTTTTTGCCTGGAAAACAAAAAAATTAAAAATGTTTTAAATTGCACCATAATATTTCAAGTTTGCCAAACAATTAATTTTTTTGTGAAATTAGAGAATGATGTAGATCCTATAAAGAAACCGATCATAATATAAATAAGACTCATTTTAAGTTTAATTTACTTAGGTACTTCAGTTTTTTGAAGTGCAATACTTATCCAACGATACTAACAAATTATTATGTAACCTGCCAAATGAACTCTGCAACGTTCAGTGAAGGTTGTAGCGAGGGTTGTAGCGAGGGTCTCAATGTTTATAACCCCTGATGTTGTTTTTACAATTTAAGTGGTTAAAGCTCTGTACTCCTTAGTACGACCCTTGTCGTATATGGGGATACTCACTATTAATTAATTTAATAGCCGTGGCACTTAGCGCTTTATACCTAGAACATTTTTTTGGCACTTTTTTGTACAACTTAGGTAATATGAATAAATTACATACTCCTGTCATTAATAATAAAAAAAAATATTAAAAATAACAATTTGCAATACAGGAATGTCGTCAATATTGTCAATATATACCGCTAGTTTTTAATAGATGATACATCACACTCTGGTGTCTAAGCAAACCTTTTTCCCTTACGCAATAATGCTGTAATTGGAGAAATCAAAGTGAAGAAATCAAGAATAAAAATGCGGTACTACGAGAAAGTTCCTATCATACCACTCACAACTTCTACACATTTCGGCGTAGGTAACATTGGCTTGAGTTTGTCAGGATTCACATGAAGCCCAGTCCCTTCTATACCATAACCTAAATACGACAAAAATAACACTTATTCTAACTAAAAATCAAAATAGCTTCCCTAATACGCCTTAAATTTTCCCTAAAATAACTAAATGTTTTTCAAAGGTCTAAGTTACGATTAGGATATCGTCTAGATAGATGAAAACGGGTCCAAGAACTTGGTCGATAAGGTGTTGCCACCAGCACATTATGGAGACCAAAGAGCATTCGGTTAAACTGAAATAACCCACGTACAGGAACAGTAAAAGCTGAAAAGGTCTTAAAGACAGCCACTTTCACCTGCCGATATGCAGATTTATTATCCAAGGTGGATAAATAGTGGGCATTGCGAAGTTTGTCCAAAGTATTGGTAATATAAGAAAAAAGGACAGCTATCCCTTTTAGTTACACCGTTCAACTTGCGATAATCCACGCAAACGCAGAAAGTACCATCCCTCTATTTTACCAATAGACTTGGTTATCTCCAAGGGCTTCTAGATTTCTCAATGCCACCAATTCGTTATTAATATCACTGGAGAAACTGGGTAATATTTTTGCTTAATGGACGAAGAATGACAAGCAATTGTTTGTTTAGCAACATTAGAACACCCTAAACTAGTTTCCATTAAAACTTTATTATTTTCAATTACAGCATCCGAAGGAGCTTTCTGCAAATCACCAAGCGTATAACCACTCCTAGGATAATCTACGACGGTGGCAGTAGCAACGGACGACTCTGAAAAATGCCACTCATTATCAAATCCCGTACAACTCGCATTATTCTTCAAATATCAGCACCTAGAATGAGAACAGATGGAACATCCAACACTACTAAAACAGGAATAATCTTCAATTGTTCTCGTAGAGAAAAAGAAACCAGACACTCACCAATACATTAACACATCTGTCAATTCGCAACCATACAACTAGTTTTCTTTGTACTGTCTGCCTCTAAACTTAAAGTCTGCAAAAATTTCCACCCAGTACTACCTACAATTGCCTTTGATGCACCCGAATCCAGAAGGCGTAATAACATAAAATCAAATACGTTTAACATAAAATATTTTCTAGTAGAACGTTGTGCAGCACCATTCTTTCGTCAAGTTAAGAGCCGCCTGATCATGTTTCCCTGGTTACACTTCGGACGAGTCCTTACTGTATAACCTTCACTGGCATTTTGTATTTTTTTCAAAATGTTCTATGGTTAAAACTGAACTAAACTGATGTTGTAGTCACTTCATTATTATCTGTAATTATAATATATCTTCGTAAAATCGTACTCTTCTCGCCACCAAGTGTTTGTTTTAATAGTAAAAACACTATACAGTACAAAATAACTCCAAACTTATAACTCAAATAAAAGGTATAAATTAAACATCGATTTCTTAATTTGATCGCGATCCATTTGTTAAGCATTGACGGCATAGATCTTCGATAGCGCAAACGTCAACTGTCTACTGATAACCTTCGCTACTGTTATTGCGTTACTCGAGAGTAACCAAGAACTACCCTGTGACTTGTAAGTGCACTCAGGCCTGCTGCGACACAACACATACCTGTTCAATTCCATATAACTTTTAGCTGAAACTTGTTTGCATATCTATAACTCAAATTGAAATAACGAACAGTTACACAATAATATGTAATGTAATAATTCTAATGGAATAATAATAATGTATAAATCATATCTATAACATCGCACGTTGCAAGGTTGTTCGGGGTTATTAAAAAAAAATGAATAGTTGTAGGTTGAAGTAATGATACTAAACAATTTATTTATTAAAACAAAATATATATGTACTTCTTTTTTAGATTAAGGGAGTTATTTTCGATTCGGCACCTGGCCGACGAAGAGTTTTGAGCTTATTTAGAGCAATTTCTGCTATATTAGGAGGAAATGTATTTTACAATTTTTCTGTATCGTGGTTAATGACCATGTTTTTATCAATGATTTGGTTATACGAGGTAAGTGTACCAATTTTACTTGATTTTAATTAAATTTTACTGATATTAATTAGGTCAATGTGACTTAGTTCAAAAAATTAATATTACGTATTTTCTAAAAATTACCCAGTGCAAATTATATTCAAAGAAGTTTGACCTGTTCGCGGGTCTAAATCTAAACTGCAGGCCACTCGAATTTACACATAGAGATTTTTAGGCAAAGTTTAAAGTTCAATATTTTAAACAGGATTGCAAATTTTTGAACGTGGCTTGCAGATTTTAAGAGCCAGTTTTTTTAAGATTAAGCTGCATGACGCATATTTATTGTAGGATCATAGGTTTATTATATATGGGGCGATCAATGAAGTCATGCAAAAAATCCAAAAAGTTTGTATGAGTGACATTTTTGCAAAAAATTTTTTTGGTCGTTGCAATATGGTTTGTTACTAAGGTAACATCAATATCTCTAGATATTTTTGTTAGTTTTTGGATTAAGACCCTTAGATCTTGTACACACTATTAAGCATAAAATTTGGGTAGCAAAATTTTTAAAATGCTATAACTTGACACTGGATTGACGGTTCTTGATGACTTTTGCGGATTTGGAATCCTTATTTCACGTAGATTTTTTGTGATCTAAACATTTTATTTTAGATCTGAAATTTACACATTATACTGCGTCGATAATAGACAAAAATGTAGCATACGATGCACTCTAAGTTTTCGCATTATTTATTTTTTGTAAAAATATATTCTCACCTCAAGTTGTTTTTATTTAACGTCCCCAGTTTCTTGTCTCAAAGAGTCATTCAGTTTTACAGAGTTCCTTGTCCACCCCCATGCCCATATTTATGATCGGCTGGAATTTCTACGCGACAAGTGAATTTCAAAGTAGGCATTGGAAAAACAAATTTGTTGCAATGGAATTAAAAACTGTTAACATTATTTTAAAAATAATCTGACACATTTCAATGTTATAATTTTGTAAATTTTAATTAATATGAGGCGTTTAACCACGGCAGAAAGGGAATATTGCATTCGACGAAGAAATGTCAAAAAAGCAAATTGCGCACATTTACAATGTCAGCCGAATGACAATTTATAATTTGAACCGTGAAACATATAAAAGAAATAAACCAAAGAACCGAAAGAATTTTAATGAGAGAAGCTATGGAGATTAAAACATAGAACTCTAGAAAACTTAATGACTCCTTAAGGTGAGAGTTTTGGACAGAACAGTGAGAAGAACATTAAATAAAAACAACTTAAGGTGAGATTTTTTTTTTTCAAAACATAATGTCAAACCTTTTAAATTATAGAGCCCGTCGCAGAGCAAAATGTGGGCGGTTATTAAAACACCATAGAGCGAATATTATTTACTGACGAAACAAGATTTAATTTAATTCACTCCGATGGCCGAATGTTAGTTTGGAGAGGGCCAAATCAGCGGTATTTGGAGGAAAATATGACCCCTCAAGAGGCAGTTGGTGGCGGAGGTGTTACAGTGTGGGAAGGTACCATAAGAAATGGTAAAACCGAGCTATTCATTACCAACCAAACAGTTAACGTTACTGTTTATCAGGAGGAAATTTTGGAACCTATTGTTGTTTCTTTTGCTCAAAATTATGACCACGAATTTCTATTGGTAGATGATACCACTCGACCTCACAGAGCGCGAAGGATCACAGAGTTTTTGCAGGCACAGAAGATCAATAGGATGGACTGGCCTGAAAAGTCTCCGAAACTTAATGTCATCTAATATGTTTGGTCTTATTTAAAACTTCAAGCAAAAGTAAACCTTAGAAACGCTTATGAGGCCATTTGTGAAGAATGGGAAAATATTCCACAAGATTTTTAAATAATCTTGTGGATACTCTACCAAATCGATGTCAGGAAGTAATGCGTCGAGCAGGAGGACCAACAAAATATTAATTTCTCTTTTTTATAATTTCAGATAAATGTATATGGTATTTAAAGATAGGACATTTGGAATTTTTTCATTGACATTTGCCGGTTGCTTTCAGTGACCTCGTCCTTTTAACACGCTGTTGCCAACAATAACATAATTTCATTGTAAACTCCGAAAATGCAACGTTGCAATTCCCATCTTTGATGCAGTGGGTTCAAAACAAAAAATTAATGGACAATTTATGTTTTTCAAGCCAATTTTATTTTATTTATTAAAAATTACCAATACCAATTACCACTAGGTATCCCTATCCATACATACCTAATCTTTGTTATTACAGTACACCGTGTTTTCTTAAGGATTGCAGGAAGCTTTAAATTGACTTTTGGCCGTTGTTAACCAATCTTGTATATTGTAGAATATAATGTAATAAACTTATTCTTTTCGTTACCTTTTTGTCTATAATCGACCCGGTATAATGTGTAAATTTCAATTCTCGAATATAATGCTCAGACCACAGAAAATCTACGTGAAATAATGATTCCAAATCTGTAAAAATCATCAAGAACCTTTAATCCAATGTCAAGTTATAGCACTCTAAAAATTTTGCTACCCAAATTTTATGTTTAGTAGTGTGTACAAGACCTAAGACCCTTATTTAAAAAAACTGACAAAAATGTCCAGAGATATTGATGTTACCTTAGTAACGAACCATTTTGCAACGATCAAAAAATTTTTTTGCCAAAATTTCACTCATACAAACTTTTTGATTTCTTGCATGACTTCAATGATATAATAAACCTACGATAAATATAAGTAATGCAGCCTTATCCGAAAAAAGCTAGCTCTTAAAATCTGTAAGCCGCGTTCAAAAATTTGCATTCTTGTTGAAAATAATAAACTTTAAATTTTGCCTAAGTTCGAGTGGCTAGGAGTTTATTTTAAGTTATTTAAGTAAATGTTATTAAACAAAAGACCAAGAAAAGGTACAGATATTTTAGCTTTACTAAGATTTCTCAAAAAAGACCTGAATATAAAGATGTAGAAGCAGTATAAAAAACCCCCATATCACTTGTTACGAAGGAACATCGGCAAAAGGCAAACGAGCATGTGTTAAAAGAAGAAAAAAAACATGTGGAATCTAGACAAAATCTTGGATGTCCATATTACAGTGATATCTTTAATAATATCCGTAAATAATGTCTCATCAAGTGAATATAGCAGTTTAGTTCGAACACTCGAAGTGTACGGATGTGTTTAAGTGGTACCCGATAAGCGATAGATCCCTAAAGATAAGTAACCGGTATTCTTTACATTAATTCACTTTAATTTAATTTATTTGATACTTTGGTAAAGTTAAAAAATTTAGTTTATTTTTAATTCAAAAAATGAGTAGCTCTTCGGGCGGCGAGCCGCCGCCCCAAATTAATTCTGATATCACATTACAAGCAGAAAATCAATTTCATTTCGACCTTAGCAATAGATATCGAATTAACGACCGCGGACCTTACTATGTACACATAGAACACCGAGAAAAAAACATAGGTCGCCTTTTTCCAATTAGAATTGGACATTTTTTGCGGAATATTGATACTTTTAAAAATAACATTGAGGACATTAAAGCAATTGGATTAAACAAAGTTAAAATAATTTTTAGAAATTACGAAATTGCCAACTCCTTAGTTGAACACGATATAATAAAACAAAATAATTTAATAGCATACATCCCCACTTTCTTCACACAAAAAAAAGGCGTAATTAAAATGGTCGATACTTATTTTAGTGAAGATTATATAAAAGAAAATATAGAATCTATTATTAAAGTCATCTCGGTTAAACGATTAAAAAGAAAAACTATTAATGATATTACTAAGGAAATTACTTTTGTTGATAGGCAAATGGTTTTTGTTACTTTTTTGGGAAATACAATACCGAAAACGGTAAAAATTAACATGGTAAATTTCGTAGTTGATCCGTATATTTATCCGGTCGTCCAATGTTTTAATTGTCTTCGATATGGTCACACAAATAAGCAATGTAAAGGGAAACGCAAATGCCAGAATTGTAGTCAGCAAAACTGTTCATCTGAGAATTGTGAAAATGAAAAAATTTGTGTACATTGTAATAGTCCCGATCATACTTCGATATCTAGAGAGTGTCCTATGTATCAAAAACAAAAAAACATAAAATCAATTATGGCTGTGGAAAATACATCCTTTAAGGAAGCCGAAGCTATAGCTAATAACCCATCCTATGCTAAAATAACAACAAAAAACAGATTTTCATTACTTACAACGGAGGAGAATTTTCCCTCCCTTCCAGATACAAGTACTAGCTCTAGAAGTCAAAATATTTTAACTAACCCCAATAAAAAAACAACTATAATAAAAAAAAATAAATTACAAAAAACGACTGTTCTGCCTCTTCCTAAAAAACGAAAATCGTCATCTCCCCTACAAAGTCCTTCAATTGAAATCTATCAGAGTAGACCCTCCTATCCCTCTCAACCAATAACCCCCAACCCCTATAGGGAAGAATATTTAAAATATAAAAACATTAAAGAACATATAATCGAAAACATTATACAGTGTGTTCACTCACTTTTAGTTAATGAACCAACATTTAAAGGAGTTACCAATCAGCTTGATAATAATATAAGAGACAAAATATCTACAATCTTAGAATCAAATAGCGATATGGATTTCAGTGACAATGAATCCGCTAAATCCTCTTACTGAAACATTATCAGTTTTGCAGTGGAATTCTCGTTCCATTGTAAAACAACGCCCTAATTTATTACATTATTTATCAAATAATAAAGTAAATGTTATTGTTTTATCTGAGACCTGGTTTAAAAAACACAGCAATTTTTATATCAAAGGATACAATTTAATTAGTAAAGATAGAAAAGACGAACACGGAGGAGTAGCTATTCTCATTTCTAAAAACATCACATATAAAGAAATTCAAATAAACACGTTATATAATAAAAAAATTGAAGTGTGTGCAGTTGTTCTTGAAAAAACAAATTTAACAATAGTAAGTCTTTACAACTCATCAAAAAATAACAAAATTACTCCAAATGAATGGGAAAAATTATTATCATTTTTTCAACCTCCCGTACTTATATGTGGTGATTTTAACTGTCACCACACTTTGTGGGGAAGTAGCCTGAATGAATCTAGTGGTAATTCTCTTGTTGACGCAATTGATAATCTTAACTTAATAGTATTGAATGATGGATCTCCTACTAGAATTTCCCGACCTAATTCTCCACCTTCAGCAGTAGACCTTACTATGGTTTCAGCCGATTTAATTGGTAATATTGAATGGGAAGTTCTGTCTGACACTATGGGATCAGATCACTTTCCAATTTCTATAAATATTACAGGGAACTTTAACACGCCTAGTATTAACCCAAGTACAATGTGGAACGATAAGAAAGCTGACTGGTACAAATTTCACTGTTATATAAATAATTTTTTAATAGAAACCGAAGAACCCTGTTCCTTTGAATATTTTTCAAACATATTAACACAAGCTGCCGATCTATCTATGCCCCAAAAAAAACCTTCAAATAATCCAAAAGCCCTACCCATTTGGTGGGATGATGAATGTTTACAAATAGTTAAACTTCGAAAAAATATTCTTAGAAAATATAAACAAAAGGCAAACCTAGAAAATTTTATTGAATATAACAAAATTTCAGCACAAACAAAACTTTTATTTAAAAATAAAAAACAAAATAGCTGGAAACAATTCATAAGCAGTTTAAATAAAAATACACCAATTTCCGAAATATGGAAATACATTAAAAAAATTTCTAACAAAAACTTTACAAGTAATAAAACAGTTCTACCACAGGATCTAATAGAAAAGCTATTTGAACGAATAGCTCCTCCATTTGTAGTTAATGAACCCAAAATATACTCATCAGAAAATTACGAAATACAAAATAATGTTTTGTCTGGCCCTTTTTCTATAGAAGAACTTGATTCTGCGATTAAAATTTCACGATGTACTTCTCCGGGGAAAGATAGTTTCAGCTACAACATGATCAGGAACTTACCCGAAACAGCAAAAAAATACCTTTTAAAAATATATAATGAATGGTGGATAAATGGTAAATTTATTCAGGAATTCAAAGAAACCATACTAATATTCATATTAAAACCAAAAAAAGATCCTAATGATCCCACTTCATACCGTCCAATATCATTAATGTCATGCTTAGCAAAAACATTCGAAAGAATCATAAAATCTAGATTAGAATGGTTTCTAGAATCTAAAACACTACTTCCTCCCTCTCAATACGGTTTTAGAAAAGGCAAAGGAACTGCAGATGCCCTAATACATTTAGTGTCTGATATTCAAAATACCTTTTCAGATAATGGATATCTTGCTTGTTTTTTCGTAGACCTCAAGGCTGCCTATGATTCTGTTAATTTGGACATCCTAGAATCAAAATTAATTTCTTTAGGGCTACAATCAAATGCTTCCGCCAATATTGTACAATTATACAGAAACCGCAAAATTTTTATCAGAGACCACGCTAATAACCTACATGGGCCAAGAATTGTAAACTGTGGAATTCCACAGGGAGCAGTTCTGAGCCCACTACTCTTTAATATCTATACCCTAGATTTGCATAAAATATTTCATCAAAATATTAGAGTTGTTCAATATGCTGATGATATCTGTATATATACAATCCACAAGTCTTATAACCAATGTATTAGTGATCTGCGTTATATAATGTACTGCCTCCAAGGATGGTTAAACGAGCATTCATTGGATTTATCCCCGAACAAATCGGCGGTGATGGTTTTTACACGTCATCGGCTGGTTATGGGGGATACAATCAAATTATGTGAGAATTACATTCCCGTTACAGATAATTACAAGTATTTGGGTGTCTTTCTTGATAAAAAACTAATTTGGAAAATACATATAGAACATATTAAAAGTAAATGTGAGAAAGGTATAAATGTTTTAAAATGTGTGGCTAAGAGGAATTGGGGCGCCGACCCCACAACCTCACTTTTGTTTTACAGATCCTATATACGATCTATAATTGACTATGGATGTATTATTTACGGATCCGCATCCAACTCTAATTTATTAATTATAGACAGAATTCAATTAAAAGCAATAAAAATTTGTTTAGGTGCGTTTAAATCGTCGCCCTCGCCGGCAGTTTTAGTAGAGGCTCAGGAACCTCCCCTTTCAATCCGCAGACAATTTTTGGCCCAAAAGAAAATAATAATGTTAAGGGTTTCATCTTGTGAATACATAACAGATTCCATATATAAACTATCTATCGATAACCTCATAAACAAGTATTGGACATTTAAAAACAGCCCTCCTTTGGCAGAAGCATTTGTTTCTACTAACCACCTAGTAACAAATATTAAAAAATACAGCCCTTTAGTTAATACAAATTCTGAATATTATAAAAAATTTTTTAAACCAACAGTGATTACTAAAAAATTTTCAGATATTCCACTAATAAATAATTTCATTTTAAAAAATATACTTACTAGTTTTGAAAGATATAATACCATCTTTTGCGATGGTTCTAAGTCCCAAAAGGGAACTGGTTGTGGGTTCTATGTTTCCAATCTTAATCAAACATCTAAATTTAAAATATCGGATATATGTTCTGTTTTTACGGCAGAAGCAAACGCAATTTTACATGCGCTGAAATGGATAGAAAATAATAACGCTGGTAATTCCGTAATTCTAACAGACTCATTGTCGGTATTACAGTCTATCAAAAAACATCCTACAAACACAAATTCCAACCACTTAGTAAAACTAATAAGAGAAAAACTCATCAACTTTAAAAATAGTGATACAAATATAGTTTTTTGTTGGGTTAAAGCTCATGTGGGAATAGTTGGTAATGAAATGGCAGATCTCGCTGCAAAAGATTCCACAAACTTAGAGTATTGCGAGGAACTTTACACGGTTCCCGATATTATCAATTGCTTTAAAAAAGAAATAAGAATCAATTGGGAAAAGATCTGGATTGATTTCAAACATAACAATAATTCAAACAATCATTACACACAAATTCAGCCTAATACATCTAATACTGTTTCCCACATTTCTGAATTTCAAGTATCCAGACAGTATTCTATTTACATTACTAGGATGAGGTTGAACCATGGTGGGTTTCCTTCCCACCTATTTAAGATCGGTGTCCTAAGGACACCCTTCTGTTCTTGTGATAATAATTCAGTAGGAGATCTTAATCATTTGATATTTGCATGTAACAACCACAATAAATATAGAAAAAAATTTTTAACGAAGTTATTAGATATAGGGATTTCTTTTCCAACCAATATTACGTTGCTATTGATCTCAAACAATAAAAAAGTATTTAATACATTGATAACATTTATTAAAGAATCTAAAATTAACATATAAACCAATAACAATTAACAATCAGTGGTAACAATTGTAATAAAAATAATAATGTCTGTGGCAAATGGGTTAATCCCGATGCCAGTCAACCACTGCACACACACACACAAGTGAATATAGTGATTCAGAGACTTTCACGTTTCCTGATCTTCGAGAGTAGGTAAGCATATCTATTTTATATCTAAATAGCACACCGGCGGTTCAATTACAATTATTTAAGTAAAATAGTAACAAAAAAATAATAATACAAACAAATACCCAACCGGGCGTTCATTAGATATTTAAAAGGGATTAAAAGGTAAATCTGAACATAATGATAGTTTAACCTTTAAACCCCTTTCAATACAATTTTGAAAATTCAAATAATCCGTATTGCGTATTATATGTATTAATTTTAAGATATCTGATTATGGGCCATATGAATAAAAACGAGCATTTGCTTATACTTAAAAAATGTAAAGTAATTTAAGGGGTATGAATAAAATTGTAAGTAAATCCTTTCGCTAAAAAGAAGGAAGCAAATGCTCACGAAATAAAAGGATTTACTTTAAACGTATGAATAAAGCCAACCATTTGCTTACAACTCGGAGCATTTACTTGCGGAAAAAATGTGCTGCTGTTCACTGGCATCAGAGGTTTCGCGAATTCAACGTGGAACGGCCTTCCTCTGTCTTTACACGGTTGTGCGGTTGCAAGTAAAAATGGCTGAAATGTTAAATATCCGAAATGTAAAACACTACAAACAACGGCATACACCGCGAACTAATGATTTTAAGAACATGTTCCGGTTTGAACAGAAAAATGTGAATTGGTTTTCTCAAAACATTCTAGGCTGAGCGTAGAACGGAATTTTAATTAATATGAGGCGTTTAACCACGGCAGAAAGGGAATATTGCATTCGACGAAGAAATGTCAAAAAAGCAAATTGCGCACATTTACAATGTCAGCCGAATGACAATTTATAATTTGAACCGTGAAACATACAAAAGAAATAAACCAAAGAACCGAAAGAATTTTAATGAGAGAAACTATGGAGATTAAAACATAGAACTCTAGAAAACTTAATGACTCCTTAAGGTGAGAGTTTTGGACAGAACAGTGAGAAGAACATTAAATAAAAACAACTTAAGGTGAGAATTTTTTTTTTTTCAAAACATAATGTCAAACCTTTTAAATTATAGAGCCCGTCGCAGAGCAAAATGTGGGCGGTTATTAAAACACCATAGAGCGAATATTATTTACTGACGAAACAAGATTTAATTTAATTCACTCCGATGGCCGAATGTTAGTTTGGAGAGGGCCAAATCAGCGGTATTTGGAGAAAAATATGACCCCTCAAGAGGCAGTTGGTGGCGGAGGTGTTACAGTGTGAGAAGGTACCATAAGAAATGGTAAAACCGAGCTATTCATTACCAACCAAACAGTTAACGTTACTGTTTATCAGGAGGAAATTTTGGAACCTTTTGTTGTTTCTTTTGCTCAAAATTATGACCACGAATTTCTATTGGTAGATGATACCACTCGACCTCACAGAGCGCGAAGGATCACAGAGTTTTTGCAGGCACAGAAGATCAATAGGATGGACTGGCCTGAAAAGTCTCCGAAACTTAATGTCATCTAATATGTTTGGTCTTATTTAAAACTTCAAGCAAAAGTAAACCTTAGAAACGCTTATGAGGCCATTTGTGAAGAATGGGAAAATATTCCACAAGATTTTTAAATAATCTTGTGGATACTCTACCAAATCGATGTCAGGAAGTAATGCGTTGAGCAGGAGGACCAACAAAATATTAATTTCTCGTTTTTATAATTTCAGATAAATTTATATGGTATTTAAAGATAGGACATTTGGAATTTTTTCATTGACATTTGCCGGTTGCTTTCAGTGACCTCGTCCTTTTAACGCGCTGTTGCCAACAATAACTTAATTTCATTGTAAACTCCGAAAATGCAACGTTGCAATTCCCATCTTTGATGCAGTGGGTTCAAAACAAAAATTAATGGACAATTTATGTTTTTCAAGCCAATTTTATTTTATTTATTAAAAATTACCAATACCAATTACCACTAGGTATCCCTATCCATACATACCTAATCTTTGTTATTACAGTACACCGTGTTTTCTAAAGGATTGCAGGAAGCTTTAAATTGACTTTTGGCCGTTGTTAACCAATCTTGTATATTGTAGAATATAATGTAATAAACTTATTCTTCTCGTTACCTTTTTGTCTATAATCGACCCGGTATAATGTGTAAATTTCAATTCTCGAATATAATGCTCAGACCACAGAAAATCTACGTGAAATAATGATTCCAAATCTGTAAAAATCATCAAGAACCTTTAATCCAATGTCAAGTTATAGCACTTTAAAAATTTTGCTACCCAAATTTTATGTTTAGTAGTGTGTACAAGACCTAAGACCCTTATTTAAAAAACTGACAAAAATGTCCAGAGATATTGATGTTACCTTAGTAACGAACCATTTTGCAATGATCAAAAAATTTTTTTGCCAAAATTTCACTCATACAAACTTTTTGATTTCTTGCATGACTTCAATGATATAATAAACCTACGATAAATATAAGTAATGCAGCCTTATCCGAAAAAAGCTGGCTCTTAAAATCTGTAAGCCGCGTTCAAAAATTTGCATTCTTGTTGAAAATAATAAACTTTAAATTTTGCCTAAGTTCGAGTGGCTAGGAGTTTATTTAAGTAAATGTTATTAAACAAAAGACCAAGAAAAGGTACAGATATTTTAGCTTTACTAAGATTTCTCAAAAAAGACCTGAATTCATATGCACTGTTTTTTTCTCTGATACCTTATACCTATCCTGATAGCGATGCAAAGGTAAAACAATGGGCCATATGAATAAATATTAAGTAAATGATCATAAGAAAGATGGAAAAGCAAATGCTTAAAGCAAAAGGTTGGAGTAAAAGCAATTGCTTCATTCAATATAAATAACGATTACCTTATACTTGAAAGCAAATGTTTCGTTAAAACAAGTAAAAACTCAGATCTAAAATATTGGAGATTATTGGCTTAAATAGTAAATTTGTCAGTGTTTACATTCGACGTATAAATATTACTGAGGCCCTTCCTATGGGGCCTCAGTGCAGACGAAAAAATTTTCTTACCTCCATTTTTTAAAACTTTTTTTTATGTTTCCGATCATTTCCGAAAATGCAAAAAAAATGTTTCGTCTGGTCGTCTGTGTGTATGTATGCCGGCACAATAACTCTAGAATGAAAGTTCTGATTGACTTGCGGTTTTGATTTTCTTGAATAATTACTTCTAACTTAGAACCCTATTGATTTTCAGAATTTTCGGTTCATCCTAACTACTTTAATATCAATTTTCTTAAAATCCGCTTATGCATTTCTTATGTGACAATTTTAGAAATTCCAATTATTTCTAACGTCAATATTCCTAACATTCTTTACATTCCATATATTGCAAACATTCTTTAACGACGTCAAACAACAGCTGTTGATAATAAAGGTAAAATTTCTAAGGCGGGTTGCGACCTTCATATTTGCAACTATAGCCATTTTAAATGCTATTTTTATTCGAAATTAGTCGCCAAGCCTGCCAATTTATGAAAAATATATAAGCAGTTTCCTAAAAATAATTTTTTTATGGTGGTGCTAACTTAAGCATACTACTATTTCGCCCCTGGCCACAAAAAACACCTTCATCGAATTTACTGGCTCTCTGTCGCAACCCCATAGAATAATAAACTCGCCATTTTATTTGGCAAAAATCAGAATAATGTTTGTCAAGTATCAAGATGTCAACTGTGATGTGTGAATGGCTCTTAAATGTCAAATTATTTAAAATTGTGTGCTTCTTCTAATATTTATTGCAAATAATTTGTAGTGTATCTCAATTAAGGCTTTCCATAAATAAAGGTACAGCAAGACAGATAACATAATGTTCTTATACAAAGCACTTTCTTATTATATAAAAGAGAAGTAGGATATAATGCTGGTTTATGTATTCAACCAGCGAATTGCAAATAATAATTAGTAAACTCCTAGTCATAAATTTTCTCAATTCATTAAATTTAAAAATTAATCTTCTTACCTTGGGATTTTAATGACGTAATGTGATCGACCCATTTCAAATTTTGATCAATTAAGATACCGAGGTATTTTGTGTTTTTTATTTTAATTATAAAGTTGTCCTTTATTTGTATGTTGAAAAAAGGCCTCTGTAAATTACATTACTCTCTATGGATCTACTTTAACATAAAAATAGTTTTGTTGCTATAACCTATCGTCTCAAAACTATTAATAATTTGAACATAGTAAGTAGTAAAACGAGGGGTAAAATAACAATCAATTAAGGGAAATACTTAAAAAGGGCAGGTTTAAAGAGTATTATCACAAGAAAGTATATCCGTTCTGTTTGTTTATCAAGTATTGTTTGAGGTTACTTTTGAATACATTTATTGTTTTTAATTTCTGTAGGCAGTCTATTAAATTTTTTAAACCTTTATTAAAAATTATATTTTGGGAACTTTTAGTGATGGCTTCAAAGTCAGATTGGCTTCTTGTATTATAGTTGTGATATTGCGAATTATATTGAATTTTTTCTAATAGATCTGATGAGATGGTACTGTGATTTTTATTTTATAAATAAATATCAGTCATGTACTGAACATAATTCTGAACTGAAATCCAATTTATTACTTTTAACATATTTGCAATATTCATCCTTCTGTTCTTTATTAATAGAATATAAATAGGCGAAATAAGGAGCCCACATAGTTTACATGAGCAGGCTTAAGAGGTAAAGGGGCCAATTATAATTGGATAAATTGCTCGAACAAGTTTTTAAACCCTAATCAAAAGGCGATATAGAATGGTTTTAAAACTCAAGGCTAGTGAAAATCATCGCATGGTTAAACCTAAGTAATGCCAATGCTTCACAAAACAAAAAATTGAACGTCCTAATACTACTATCGGTTTTCGGTCTTTCATTCCAAGTTAAATCATTTCTCGTTTTTGTTTCGCTACAAGTTTACCCTTGTGGGCCTCCGTTTCGATAAGGTGGGAACCACCATTTTAGTGTCTCTCGAATTTAACAAAATCTTGCGTGCACTTTTCGCACTTTACGCACAAGTTCAAAGTTGCTTCCTCTTTGCGGTTTATGTAGTCACCCCAGTGTGCTTTATGTTTTTCTCTATCTTAACGTGTGAACAATCCAGTGCTCTAATAGTAGTCCAAAATCTAAACTGACTTGCCTACAGTTCTTTAGCTTTCATTACGGCAAGGTGACTTTTCGGAAACCGATCCAACAACTGGTCTCTTAAATTATTTTTGTTACCACCATTCAAACTGTGCGAGAAACAGTAAACTGCTAAATGCCTAGCTCTTTCGCTTTGGAAACCAGGATTTGTCAAATATCTCAAACCTATTTTCATTCTCTGGATAGGTGATAAAGTACCACCACACCGTTCTACGCTCAGCCTAGAATGTTTTGAGTTAACCAATTCACATTTTTCTGTTCAAACCGGAACATGTTCTTAAAATCATTAGTTCGCGGTGTATGCCGTTGTTTGTAGTGTTTTACATTTCGGATATTTAACATTTCAGCCATTTTTACTTGCAACCGCACAACCGTGTAAAGACAGAGGAAGGCCGTTCCACGTTGAATTCGCGAAACCTCTGATGCCAGTGAACAGCAGCACATTTTTTCCGCAAGTAAATGCTCCGAGTTGTAAGCAAATGGTTGGCTTTATTCATACGTTTAAAGTAAATCCTTTTATTTCGTGAGCATTTGCTTCCTTCTTTTTAGCGAAAGGATTTACTTACAATTTTATTCATACCCCTTAAATTACTTTACATTTTTTAAGTATAAGCAAATGCTCGTTTTTATTCATATGGCCCATAATCAGATATCTTAAAATTAATACATATAATACGCAATACGGATTATTTGAATTTTCAAAATTGTATTGAAAGGGGTTTAAAGGTTAAACTATCATTATGTTCAGATTTACCTTTTAATCCCTTTTAAATATCTAATGAACGCACGGTTGGGTAAATTAGGGGGTATTTGTTTGTGTTATTATTTTTTTGTTACTATTTTACTTAAATAATTGTAATTTAACAGCCGGTGTGCTATTTAGATATAAAATAGATATGCTTACCTACTCTCGAAGATCAGGAAACGTGAAAGTCTCTGAATCACTATATTCACTTGATGAGACATTATTTACCGATATTATTAAAGATATCACTGTAATATGGACATCCAAGATTTTGTCTAGATTCCACATGTTTTTTTCTTCTTTTAACACATGCTCGTTTGCCTTTTGCCGATGTTCCTTCGTAACAAGTGATATGGGGGTTTTTTATACTGCTTCTACATCTTTATACTTAAATATCGTATTATGTCTACCTACATATCCTTTAACTTGTGCCCATATCAGTTTAATAGGATATGGTTTGCAGGGATAGGGAGGAATATGCACAACATCAATATAATATGATTTTGCAAGTTTATCCACTACATAACATACTGAGGCTAATTTAATTTTACAATTTCTAGTAGTTCTATTTTTATTGATTTTTCTAGAAAATTAATGCTTCTATCTTAATAATATCATCTTGCTTCCACGAAGTATTTGGCACACGTTCAATTAGACGGTAATGGTAACTAGCGTTATACATTACTATAACTTAACCCTTTAGTAAATGTATTATCATCAGATAAAAATATTCTTTAAAAACATCAGCGTTTATATCTTCATGGTAGTCTTCGGTTTTTTAGATTGAAATATTAAAGAACCACGTTTTGAAAACCAGTCATTACTTCCAATATGAGCTATAATTAGACGTCGTCCTTTACCAGAAGGAATCTTAAATGTTGTAGATAATCCTTCCAAAAAAGCATGTCGTGAAGATTGAATGTTTTTATCCTGCCACATGTATAACTGCTAACTGTGTAACCTTCATTCACCCAGGTTTCATCCAAATAAAATATTTTTTTCGCCTTCTGCACGTAATTTAAAAACAGTTCTGAGGCATCTCCGTCTTTAACAAACAATTTCTTCAGAACCAATAAGTGCTGTTTTCCTGTCCTGTTTATCCCACTTGAACTTCAAAGCTATTAGAGTTTCCCGTAGTTGTGTTTTTCCCATTTCAGAAAAATATGGATCACCATTTTTTGCGTCCAAAACCTTGGAAAATGATATAATCATTTTTCTTACCTTCTGCATTTTTCTTTGGGTGTTTAACAACTTCACTTTTTAATTCACTTATAATTTTATATATCGTTAATTTGTTTACATCCATCTTATTACTTGTCTTTTAAACAGTATCGTCGACAGAAAACAAAGAATTTTCCATTCTTAGGCAACTGATCAAGAAACTAATTGCAACTGCCTATCTTATTATAATACCAAATCCTAGGTAGGTAACCATCCTATAATCACATTCGTTCTTATCATTTTGGTTTTTCCATGGCATTAGTAATCTCCAAGAAGATGATAAGATAACGATTAATTCATAGATTATAGATTTCTTGACATCAAACATTTCCAAGAATTCAATAATGAATAACGATTTAAACAATTTAATGTAGGTATACCTAATAGTCAAATTCATAGGTCTTGAAAAATATTTGTTATATACCTTGTTGTTAATTTACATATAACTTTAACATTTACATAACAATTGCAAATAACTCAAAAAACATTTTGTTAAGACCTAAATACCAAAATAATACCCAAAAAATATATTTTAAAATGATTTTATGTACCCCGTAAATAATAATATAGGCACCCACACCTCAAATTTCCTAATCTGACAGATTTATTATTACGGCTAGATCATGAATCTACTATAGTTAGAGAATACTAGGAATACTAATATGAATTACTATAATTTTATGCAAGTCTTATCTGATGCTGGTTTTGGTTATAAAATAATCATTATTAGGCCACAAAAAAAGACGATGAAGAACATTACATTACTATTTATCACTAGGTTGAAAGAATTTTTGTTAAATAATGATGCTATGTTAAATTTTGTTAGAGGTTGAGAATGAAACGATGAAATTCAAATCATTAAAAGAATAAATGTCTGTAAAAAAAATGTTCTTTTAACCTGTTGCTACACTTTTAGCTGAAAATAGTCTAATAAACTCGTTAAATTAATAATTTCAGTAAACCCAGAGCCTATTCAAAATAAAAACCTAGTGAATTTAAAATTTCTTAATATAAAACTATTTATTTAACTTGAACGGAATCAAATAATTATGGTTTATCAATTTTAGGTTATTAGTAATTTAGTTTATCCAAGACCAAGTTACCAGTCTAATCCATTGGAGAATTTGAAAAATGAAAAATGTCAATGGCCACAGTGCTTTATTTATTCAAAGAATGATGATTTAATCCCTTTTGAGGTGAGACTATAAAATTTACATATGTATTTATCTATATTTTTTGCAATAAAAGTACAATACACAAATTGTAATAGTCGGAGTTTTTTAGCCACGAATTGAAGGGTTGCCTAAAAGTGTGTGACGTTCTAAGGTAGTAAGGTATAGTTGGAGATAAAAGTATTCTTTCTCTTTCAGCAAAACAAAGGAAATCATATAAAAACACGTCTAAAGGCAACCCAGGGACAGACCTAATTAGTAGTAGTTACGTTTCAAACAATAAATGTTTTTAAACGTATTTAAATATCATCACATTATTTGCATAATTTACTTCTTCGATTATTTAATAAATATCACTAAATTTAGTTTTAAATGCAACACTTAGGTACAAAATTGATCTAAACTAAATATTCACGATTTGTAATAAAAATCGCCATGAAACTATAATATTTCATCTACTATTTTATTTTCTTAAAGTATTTAATTATTACATTGAATATTAAAAATCAATGAAGGATGTTACGAAAAGTGCTTAAACAACTCTTATTATTAAAGAAATAAATTACTGTGGAATGTATTAGTCTGGCTTTAATTTTTAAAGTGATTCAAGCATGCAAGCCTTCTCAACACGTCAAGGTTACATTCCTAGAAAAGGAAAATAAAAACAATCCTATGTTCCTTTTCAAAATATCGTGAACCAACAGATACGTGGTTACATCAGAACTATCATCTTCACTTGACGTGTCATTTAGTTTTACAATACAAGACTGAGCTGGAAATATTCGATGGTTATTTTTAATTTTGGCAACACGGATAACGCAATTGGAGCATAGTTCTTGAGATATACCTCCAACAACTTCTGTGATAACATCTAAAACGGTTTCAGACAACGTAGGATTATTTTTTTACCTCAATTTTGATATTATTCCAATATAGCATTTAATGTAAGATAATACGGTGGTAATACGGCATGAACGAATGCCATAGCCATCTAATCCACAACATAGCTAGGTTTGAGATTTAAGCCTCTCAATATTACAAGAAATCACTTTTAGAAATTCACTAGTTTGACTATAACAGTATTTGGTGGCAAATTTCTTAAACATGGTATATGTCATAATATTGGTAATAATTAATCTGCTGAACAACTCAAAATATCCTTGGCTGATAATAGCAAGCAATTTGACATAAAACCGTTTTCATTACCGAAATTTAATATTAAAATACATTTTCCTTTATTTGGAGGAGAATTCACAGAACATTTAGCAGATTGATCACTCCATCCTTTTTTCATAATATCTTGAGTGTCGTACTAAGTCTCATAAATATACACTATGAATCTATCTTGCCGAGCTTCATCTACTCTAGTGAGGTACTCATAATTCTTTAATATTCCCAAATATGCTGTTTTCTATTTAAGGTAGTGTTCAAATTACATTTGAACACTCACGCAGCATGCGACAACACAACAATTATCTCATTTATCTCATACATAACACCACCTTTACACATAAAAATAAAGTCACACCTCTAACAATCTCACTAGCGAAGCCACGCCTCACGAAATAAAAATCAATAAATGTGTAACCAATCAGAAATAAAATACATGACGTAAGCTTAACCATTTCCATATCACGGAAGTGCGCTCTAAGTTTTTGTAAAGAGACACAACGAGTTGGTCTGCAGACGCTCCATCGACAAGATGTAAAAATTGTTTTATCTCATAGAACCATGTTTGTTAAATTATAATTTAAGTTAAGTGTTTATAGTTCTTCGGCAGTTTGGCATTATAATATGTAATCCATTTGTTTATTTAAAAAATAACAAAAAATACTGTACGCCAGCCTGTGCTTCTCTATTCTTCATTCGTCACAGTCATCTTGTCTTTTTTTTTTGCTTTCTCGTAAAATCTCGTTGTTTTTAGATTACAATTTATTAAATTCCTGGATTTGTTGGAGCAGCTCGGGGGGGGGGGGGGGAATTACCCTATTACCCCCTTCCTTGTATCCGCGCCTGTACCTAGATAAAGGACAACCGCTTTTAGAATAGATTTAACCTCTTTTTACGCTGCCTAGTTTAGAAATTGTATTATTCAATTTTCAATACAACCCAAAAGCAATTTATTCAAGTAAATTACTCCAAATTGCAAACAAACTAATAAAATTACAAAAAAAAAGTTGTAATAGAATCTCCCATGCATTTAATACCCGCAAAGGTGTGACTAAGCATATATGTGCGCTGTTATACATGTTAAATTACAACATAAAATATTTGCTAAAACAGTAAAAACAGTTTGTTGCAACATTATTATAGTAATAGTCTAAGCATTACAATTTATTTTTAAGGTTTGTCTGATACCAATTAAAGAACTATTAAATGGAATATTATGTTACATTAGTTGTATTCCAAAATTAAGTCTTTCATTTTTTATATATAGCTACAGAGTGTCACAAAAAAATGCTGACAAATTATAAAGGGTGCATCCATTGTTCTCTAACTGTGGTTCATTAAAATTACATTACAAAAAAATCGTAATAATTAAAAAAAAAACTTACCTAGGATATTGAAAATAGTTGGAAAAACGGTTTAAACACACATATAGTCAATATAATCGGTAAATATAACGATAAAATACACTAACACTTGCACAAATGTCTATTTTATATCAAAAAACTAACGAGTTATCCGAAAATATAAAATATCGAACTGTGTTGAACAAATATTCGAAAAAGAATGAAGAATGATACATATTTATTTATCTAAATTACTCACTGCATTCTTTTGTAACAGGTAATTTTGACTTGAAAGAAATTTAAAATATACAGGATGGCTACTACACATATTTTTAACGAAAATAAAATACGTTTTACAAACTAAAAATAATAAGGTTTACTGGGGGGTAGGTAGGCTCAGTGGGGTAAAATTAATTTTTCGTTTCTTACAATATTTTCTTTAATATTTAAATTTTGTATGGTTAAATCATTAGCATGTTATCAATTATGAGATTAGATATAGACCTGTGCTCTACTGGATAAAGAAAACTTAATGTTTTAATTCTTAGAATTTCTAAAGTTTTTTCAAGTCTGTATGGTATACCCTGTAAATATGACCAAAAAACGTATAATTCATTATTTGACAGCTGTATATTTTAAATTTTTCCAAGTCTACTTTGTTGAAATATACAGGGTGAGGCACCGAAAACGAAACAGATCGCATATCTTGAAGACACATTTTTTTGGAGAAAATGCATAAAGAGGTCGATTTTTATTTCAAAGGGAACATCTTTCGATCATATTTTCAACTATCCTACATCCCTCCCCACTCCTCTGTCACTATTACCAATGAAATTGAAATAGGGAAAGTACTAACGCCCATATGCACCGTTTTAAAATCTAATTCAGATTTGCAAATCTCGTTTAAATGGCTAGGGATTATTTTCTATGCACCGGCTACGGATTAGATAATCGAGTTTAGTAATCTGACAACACTGGAATTTTATAAATTTCACAAAAAAGAGAAGAAGAAAACATCAGATTTGAGTAGGAAAAATGTTTGTCAGAGGATAAGAGGCCGTTGAAAATAGAAGCCCTATTTTTTAAATGTATCAAAACCGTTAACACGCCGTAAAACGTATACCGAATTCTACGCAGGGTGAAAAAAAAAATGTCAAATAATTTTATAAAAATAATTCTACAGTAAGATGGCGATTACCATTATGTTAATTTTTGGTAATTTTAACATATATACATACAAGCTGCTGTATTTCAAGCTTTTTTATGCAAAAGATATACCTATGTGAATATTTGAATAGTTGGATTTAAAACTATGGACGGTAACGTAATCAGACATACAAAAAAAATATATGTTATAATTGGATAAAAATAATAGTCAAACGCAAATACAGGAAATTGTAAGGAAAGAAAGGCTGGAAGAAAATTCATTGGAAACTACAACAAATGTCACAAGATGTAAAAGGAAGATTAAAAAGCCTACCAGGTTTTAATGTTTTTTGGTGGGAGTTTGCTAATTATTGTTGTATTTTTGTATTGTTGCTGTTTCCATAAATTGTAATTGTTTTTTTTAGTAGCACTGTATCGCTTTTGAGTAAATCAGTAAGTTTAAATATCTATATTTTTTTGTAGGATATTGAGTACTTCGCAGGCTACAGGAAAAAATTGGGAATCGACGTCACTACAGTGTGCTATGAGAAGAGTCTACATGTAAAACATCTGGCGGAAAACAGGGATAGCTATGTGAAAACCGTATACAACTTTATTAACAAATGCCTAAACGGAAATAATTAGTATTAGTTTTTTGACTTTAGGTATCTATAAACGCATAAAAAATTTATATTCAAGGTTCTAGTCTCGGGAACCACTAAAGAGGAGTTTGACATGAAAAATTACTAATTCTAATTACACCAATAAAGCGATAGTTTAGACATATTCAATTTGTATATCGTTCATTGTCTTAGCAGGCTTTAACAATGTATTAATTATTATAATTTTCGTAGAAGTGCCATAATAGCCGATTGTTTCATTTTTATTCTGTTAAACCTTTTGTTCCGTTTTTCAGTAAATAATTCCACATCTTTGGGTTCTTAGCTGTGTTCTAAAATTTGTTGGTTGTCTTGAGACCTTTGCCGAATTGATCTATCTGTCATCATATTTTCGTTTTAGATGGTCATACAATAGCGTGTCATTTGCCTGTCACCAGATCCCCAACTATTCTCCTTATTTTATAGTAATATTTTTGGACCTGGACCTACAATGATGGTTTTGAAACTAAGCAAGGCTGTGGAATATACTCTAGATAGTTAAACCTAAATATGTAATAGACTATAAGCAGTAGTGCTAGTAAAGTTTAAACTAAGCTCAAGTGTTTTCGCATAGCAGCAGCAAAAGAAATAATATCACTGGAAGGAATATACTCATTCATAGGTACAGAAGAAAAGCACTACCCTAGAATATTATCAAGCCGTGGTAGAAGTATCTATTAATAATGTGGCCGCCTTAAAATAGTTTATTGATCAAACTCTGAATTCCGCAGCGGATGTGAACAAGAACATGGAAACTATCCAGAACACCCTCTATGACTACCCAATGCTCTCATTTCTTAGATAGCGATTCTCAAACTATTTGAAAAACCCTCAAAACAATATAATATGTGCCTGTTTGGTGAAACAAAGAAATTCAAAATTTGGTTCGATGTTTCAATATTAGATAGATCAGGTTCCTGTACTTATCTTGCAGGCAAGTGTTGGTTCGATGTTTCAATATTAGATAGATCAGATTCCTGTACTTATCTTGCAGGCAATTGTATGTTAGATTAGATTTGAATGGAGTTGGACAGATCTTGTAGGACTCCGCTTTGATAGTGGCTCCCGTATGTAGTTCCATGCGTCTGAATTTTCTTCTCCTTATGTTAGAAATTTCAATCTAGTCAGGTCTTCACACTGGCACAGGACATGGATTAGGGTTTCATCTTCTTCTTCACGGAACCTGCACAATATTGCTTCTTCTGCTGTATTGAAGACAGTCACGTGCCTTTTTAGGCCACAGTGGCCAGTAAGAAGACCTACTGTTATACTTACAATTTGACGTTTGTGATCGAGTAGGTATTTCGTGAACTTGGGTCGATAGTTCCTCGATGAACTGTTTGGCCTGTTTTAATCTTGGATAGTTCTTTAACCATTCCTGGGACTCTTTTTACATACATTCTTTGACTGATGCCTTGCAAAATGCCTTAGCAACTCCACAGAAAAAGTATATATAAAAATTCCTTTCTCACATAGATGTGAAAAGGGATAATAAAGTTTTAATGGGGTTTTCCGCCAAAATGGGAATTTTGTTTTGCCCTGAGCCAAAGGTCACCCACAACACTTAGATCTCATTATTCTGCATCGTTTTACGTAGATGAGCACCTCCAAGTTCGTGAGTCAGCCTACAGATTTAATGTAGTTGACAACGTCACCAAGAGGTGCTTCTCTTATATTGACCGATGTTAGACAGTTCTCGTAGAACACAACTCTTTTAATAAATAAGAGCACCGGGCATTTGTAGAGGATATGCTTGATGGTCTCATCTTCTTGTACGCATCTCCTGCAGAGTGCGGATTCTGCTAGCCCCATGGTATAAAGATGCTTCCGTAGTTGGTAATGTCCAGTCAGAATTCCTGTGATCAGGCGCAGATTCTGTCTAGTCATAGTCAAGTATTTGTTTGCTGTAGTGTTGTCAGGATAACTTAAAAGCTCCCTGGCAATCTGCAGCTTCTTGTTAGATCCCATCCTTCCTTGAATTTTCCAAAGAAATGTTCTTTAATTAAGTTTGTCACTACTGATGTTGTCAGTCCAATAGAGGGGCTAGATCCAAAAAGTATTTGGTTGGCTGCCTTCTCGGCAAGTGAATCAGCAGGGCGAATACCTTTCAATGTGGCGTGACTTTTGATCCATCTTAAGTTGACCACATTGTTGATGTATACTTCGATACTTCGGATAAAGCCTTGTGACTTTCTAGAACTAACCTTGAATAAATTCGTGGTCTATCCAGGGTGAGTAGTGCTTGTCTGCTATCTGCATAGATAAGCATGTTTCTTCCAGTGATATTATTTCTGGTGATTTTTTTTGCTACTATGACAATACCCGTGAGCTCGGTTTAAACTACACTGGTACTACTGTTCACACCTCATTTAATGTTTAGGTTTAAGGACCCGGAGTATATTCCAGATCCTAAGCCTTGTTTTGTTTTAGAACCGTGTTGGTGTAGATATGAATCGCACCTGCCACTTTTCGCGCTTTGTTCTCTTATAACTTTATATGGCTTATGGAAGATATATTTCGCTGAAATTGTAAATGGTGCTGAAGGACCCAAAACATACGTCTATCATGCAATTTATAAGAAATAATAACACCTTGACCCTGTGAAGACAGAGTTAAATAATTAAATTTAAAAAAAATGTTTGCTAAATGTGCAAACTTTTATAATTAAAGAACATCGGATACACAAGAGGATAAATAAAATGGATTGTCAAAAAAATGCTTGAACTTTGGAATTCAATTCAAATAAGCAGATTAAAACTTTTTCACGATACTGGCATCTGATTTTTGTATGAAGCAGTAAGGAAACGTGGAAACTTCTAAAGTCTCCATAAAGAACATGGATTAGACCACAATTGGTAGCACACGATTTTATAAAATTTACAATTTTTACAGCTTAAGATGCTGTTTAACTCTTCAGGAATATGTTTACATGCTAATACTTATCTATGAATACAGCAGTGACTCCATTGAATATTCTAGTTAATTTAGTGACGGGAAATGCTGAATTAGAACATAATAATTTGGTTAAAAGTTGACCAGGGATTTACTTAACTAAAAATAAATCTGTTTGACAACGACACTGATAGCTCAATTGAGTCGATCAAATTGTAAAATGTAATATTTGTATAGAGTGTTCTGTGGATTTGTGGTTTTATTTAAGTGAGTTTAGGTAACCAACAATCACTTCAGTTTTATTAACAATCCTTTATGCTGTGATTTGTTAAATGAAGTTATGAATTTATACGAAGGATCCACACTAAAACCAATTAAAGTCCACTGGAATTATATTTACGACAGAGCTAAAAGTAGATTTCAAGATCTCTGGCAAGAAAACTACTGATGATACTAAAATAACTAAAAACGTATTTTTCTTACATAGTAGAAACAACGAACGTCTTATTAGTCTAAATTCAAAAATGTTATTTGGTACTTAAACGAAATATTATTATCATAAAAATCAGCAAGCAGAGGCGGCTCGTGGCCGATTCCACTTTTGAAAGGCACTTAAGATATAAGGAAATGTATCGGAACTCCTCTAATAAAAGACACTTTTTATTTATCAGAACTTAAGTAATCTACCACTTTTTCAATAAAGTTGTCCATGTACAAGTAGGTTATAGTTTTGCCAAATTTTGATACTAGTTCAATCAAACACTTCGACACCTTACAGGTGAAATGACGTAACCCTCAAAATTATAAAAATGGGTTTTCCCCTCTTTTCGAATGCACGGGGTCAAAATCATTAGTAGATCAAAGGATGTATCTAGTAACCTATATTTAGTGCCTCAAAACAATCATGATAAAAAATATCATCACCTGCAAGATTTTTTATGTTTTGTTAGGTTTTTTTACTCTCCTGAAAAAAAAAAAATACATTTTGTGGGTTACATTATTTGACATATGAGATGTCGATTATTAAGTCAACAAATACCAAACAAAATCAAACTGTGGAATACATTATAACAAAATAATAATTATTGTTCTTCCATTTTAAAGGGTAGATGGTCATCGTCCTATAAGTTGTAAATTTTAAAGCTGATATCTGCGTATTTTAATAATTTTTGGACGTAATAGTAAATAGGAGGGCTCGTACACGTTGTATCCAGACATAGTGTCATCATTTTCAGCTTGATTGTTCTAAATGTGGACCCATCAAATACGAAAGATATCATAACTGGTGTAGTTTATACTCGCACTGGTTAGGTTATTGGATATTAGAGGAGATTTCAGAATAAAAGAGACTATATCTCTGCGTATCTATTAGATGGGGGAGGGTCGGTTGCTCCAGAGCACTTAAGCTCTATTGGACACATTAGACATTATCTAGAGACATGCATAGGACATCATGCCTCTCAACTTGTCAAAAACCTGCTGGTTCTCGGTGGGACGTATCTAGCACATCAAAGTTCTTCAGGTTATCAACTTCTGCTTGTTTTCGCTGGGGGATATCAAGGAATAGCCAGCCAGCCTCTCAGGTCAAAGTCCTGTTGGTTAATAACATCGCCTAGAGGTATATCTAGATGCCAAATTTTGGAAATGGCTATTTGGTACGCTTGTACCACCACGATGGTAAATGCTTAAGTAAAGACATTCTGTCCGCCCCTTAACCGGAGATATACTATTAAAGTATTGATAGAACAAGACCAGGGTCCTATTTCATAAAACTACCTTGCAACTTTTCACTTTTCATTTTGCAAATTTACGAATGCAAAATACTTGTGTTTCATACAATAATAACGTTGTCTTTGTAGAATATTAATGTTTACTCTGTACTTTTCAAATTTTACTTTTTAACTTGTCAAATTTCTCTTTTATTAAACATAAATTTACTAAAATGTGCAAAGTGCAAAGTGAAAAGTTGCAAAGTAGTTTTATGAAATAGATCCCTGGTCACAAACTGTATACACAAAGATAGTAAATTTGAATATGTCAAAACAATCAATACCAAATTCTAAAAAAAATTTATTTTGAATAAGCTAAGGTAATAATTTTAAAATAAGCAAAATTCATAATTTATTAAATTTAAATTTTTTAAACCGAATAAACATTTATTGTTCTAAATGCTAATCAAAAAAGAACTTTGAATAATATAATTTAAAAGTTAAACTCCACTATAAGTAATATTATAGTAAAAACATTTTATTAAGGGGTCCATATTTTGCGCATGTTCGTTAATCGGTGAAAAATACGTCAAACCGGCGTGTTTTGACAAATGGACTAATCGTGGTTGATTATTTGATTGTTTGTAGTGCATAATTCAAGCCTCTTTTATTATTTAGACTAAGTTGTGTTCTTTTATTTATTATTTAAAACTTTTGTCAGTTAAAGAAAATATTTTGTAATTATTTTTCTTAGTGTAGAAATAGGTGGAAAAAACGTCAAATATCAATAAAACTATAACCACTTCTACATGAAAGGAGCCGATACAAGTGCTATTGTAATACTTATACTGGGATTAAATGTTTATTGATAATATTATATCCATCACAAGTCAAATAATAAACTAAGTCATAAAATTAATGAAACCAAGATATACTCCAAGAAAATTTCCTTAACGTTGGGTCAAATTTTGCATGTTAAACTATTCTAAATAGAGTATTGTGATTTATTTTACGAAAATATTTAGATGGAATTATTCCAACTTTAGTGCTTATATACAAGGTGGCCCATTAATGCATAGAAAATTCAATATCTCTCTTATCATAAGAAATATGAAAACATATTTTAAGTAATAGTTATAGGGTTTACTTTGTTGCATATTAAAAAAATACAGGGTGTTTAGAAAAGAGCATGACAGCCTAAATGTTGATGTTTTTAAGTGGCTCACCCTATATACTTCTGACTATAGATTTCAGCGTAAAATGTAGACTGCTATTATTTTTTTAATTCTGTGACGTTACTATCTCATTACAAAATTGATTCAGGATCTCTTTCATTTTTTTTTTTAATTTTAATATACTACTAGTCAAACGAAGCATCTTCCTTACGGACACAAACTTTGTAGCTATACAGCGTGAGTCAGTAGACCTCGATCAAGTTAATTAAGGAATATAAATAAACCTGGGGGGGGGAAGGAGATAATTCCAACCTCAAATGTATCTGAGGTGTAAAATACATCAAATAATTCTCAAAGCCATAGCACAAAAATATTTTTGTGACTATGAAGGAGGCAAAGTACAACAAGTTTTTACTATTTTTCAATGTAATCTCCCTTAACCTCAATGCACTTCTTACAACGTTTATTTAACAATTCAATGCCTTTAAAAAATATTCTTTCGGTTTATCCTCAAAATGGGCCAAAACAGCGTCTTGTAACTCAAAATCGTCCCGAAAACGTCGCCCGCGAAGGTCCTTTTTCAAATAACTAAACAAATAATAATCGCTGGGAGCCATATCTGAACTATAAGGAGGGTGATCTATATTTTGAAACCCGCAATCCAGGATGGCAGCTTGTGTAACGCTAGCAGTATGAACGGGCGCATTGTCGTGCAACAACCGCACGCCTCTGGTTAATTTTCCTCGACGTTTTCCCCGAATACATTCCCGCAACTTATAAAGTAATGCGGCATAATATGTACCATTAACGGTGGTATTTCTCTCTTTAAAATCAATCAGAAGGGTTCCTTCAGAATCCCAAAAGTTGGTAGCCATCACCTTTTTCGTTGATTGGCAGACTCTAAATTTTCGTGTGGGCTTTACCCTTACGGCGCCACTCCATTGATTCCCTTTTCGACAGAGGATTATAATAAAGAACCATAGTTTCATCTCCAGTGACTATTGTTTCCAACACGGGGTTCGGATTATCTCCACACAGTTCCAAAAACGATCGAGCACACTCGACACGACGTTGTTTCTGAATCGCCGAAAGGTGTATGGGCACCCATCTTGCACTAACCTTATGCATACCCAAATAATCATGAGGATTCGGCGAGCAGTGGTATCAGAAAGCGTGGTCATTTCTGCCATTTCCTTGACCTTCAAACGTCGGTCACTTAGCACCAGGTTTTCCACAAGGGCCACTTTGTCCTCCGTTATCACCTCCACTGGCCGTCCAGGTCTTTCGTCATCTTCAAGGGATTCCTGACCCATGCGAAAACGTTTTGCCCATTCCTTCACTACCGAATAGGAAGGGGAACTTTGGCCATATACGCCATCGAGTTTTTCTTTAATAATTTTAGGCGTAAGCCCTTATTTTGTTAAAAATTTAATAACCGCTCTGTACTCAATTTTCGTCACCTGAGACATTTTCGGAGATACTTTAGTTCAAAATGCTAAAAATTAAAAACTATTTGACGTAAGTCGCTTATTTTGTTACCACAGCCTACTGAGGTTTGCAGTTATAAAATGTTAAACTTTTATCCTGATAAAATATCTGCAACTATGTCAGGCCGGAAATTATTGGCGCTTACCGTAGATGCAGCCTTAGTGACACAAAATCGATAATAATTAGTCAGTATACAATGTGATAAATTCCCTATAATGACGATGGAAGAACGGTATAGAAGAAACGATGCTATTGATTAGACATAGAGAGAACAGAACGCACCAGCCCCCTAGCGGTAGAGGCGTATCAATCTGTCCAATCACGGCAGGAAGTCTCATCCTTATTTCGTAGGATCCATAGGTTTTTATATTGTATATTCCAAGCTTTTATCAGAGTTATATACCTCTTTGAACAAGTATTGAAAGTTCCTTAACTTATATTTTCATTATAAATAAAAAAATTGGCTTATGTTAAAGAATGAAAGTAATATACAGAAAGCTAATGAAAAAGTATTATATAACTCAAGTATATGCTACAAACAAAGAAGTGATTTATGTGAATAATGCAAATAATAAGTAAGGAGAAAATGTAAATATTATGCAGATCAGGTGTTTTAATGGAAATCATAAAAAAGATGCAACAAACAACGATCTTCTGCCGATTGTCGTCATTTTACCAGAAATAAGTAGTGAACGGCTTGCTTGCAAATTGCCAGCAGTTTTTCATAATATTATTGTTAACTACCCTTCAATGGGCTTGTATAAGTCTTGGAATCTTATCAATAGACTTGCATAAAGATCGTGACTTTACCAGACATAAGCAGTAAAAGGCCAGCACATCTCCAGCAGTTTCCCATAATATTGATAATACCTTCCCCTCAATGGGCATGTATATATCTCGTTACTTTACCAACCACAAATAATCCAAATTCTGAACTTTGTTTTTCCATAATATTAATACACTGGTATTTGATAACTCAATTTATTTTTAATTCAACTTTCATAAAACTGAAATTTTGTCGTCAGGATCATCGACTTATATAGCTCGTTTGAACCATCTAGAACCTTCTCGAACCGTCTCGATGTTTCTTGACACTGAATTATATTTCTAGACATTTATAGATTATTCGTTTTTCTTCTTTTACTCGTACTTCTACTAATGACGACCGTAGGGCCATGCATGACTGCACTCCTTTTTGTATTCGTACAATTCCTATAACAGCCGTAGGCTACTGCAGAGTGCAGGGTAACATTATTAATGTTTACTTACCTCCAAAATGCTTGGATAAGGTACTTATAAAAACGATGCCCGTCATTTAAAGATAGTGTACCTGTGACATATTAAAAAATAAGTAATTTTTTGAGAATTCAACATTACGAATATGAGTATTAATATGCATGCGGGAAACAGTTAAAAAGTTGACAACGGTCCATCGAAAAATTAAATTTGAAGGGCCACTAATTAAAAATTTAAAAAGGCCCATAACGATTTTGCCGTTACAAGTTACTTTTCCATTACCTTCGTTAAAGGGTCAAGCGCTTGCCACAAATTCAATGTTTGTTGGAGAAGAGGAGGGGACTCATGGATGTCTGTCGAACAAATTCAAGGTTTTTTCAGAAAATTTGGAATATTTTAGATAACATTTGCAATTTACCAAGTAAAATTAGTTCCATCATATATCCAAGATAATTGCAAAGTAAATTATGAATTGGTAATACAATGTTAACTTTTAGAACCTACTCTTATTTGGGCACATATATATTCGAGATCAAACACAATTTTTATTAAATTTATCAAATAGTAAAAGATTCTACAGTCAACTGCTATGGTAAGTGTAAAAGTGAAATACGCACACGAGCTCATTTGCTTTGAGCTACTCTGTTATGCAATCTTGGTTACACATGTCATAAGGATACCTATAAAGTATCTTTCGGACGCAATATTGCTGATATAGCTAACAGATTTTCCTAAAATAATTTAAAAAAGAACAAACTAATATTGTATGATTAGTGAAGTTCTATTACGCTAATATTTTAGTTCATTAATATATTGGTGTAAACTCTCCAGCTTTACTGGTTTTGTATTAAAATTTACTGTTTTATCATTTAATTTTATTGCCTATTCTAGCGTCTCGTGGTACAACACTTTTATTAGTTTTCCGACATTTGTTTCATATCACAGCTAACAATTTATTCACGAATTTTTGTTAAGTTTGAAGATCGTTTTTTTAATACAATTTTTACCTTACCGATATTGGTTTCTTTGATTAACGAAATATTGAACACTGAAATAGTACAATAGAGGTTTCTTGTAAAATTATTGACACGTTGAGTACGGGCGTGAAGAAAAAAGTCATGTCAAAGAACGGGAATTTTTTTGACACTTATATTACTCGAATAAAAGCTAATTTATATTTTTTGTTTCAACTAAAAATTTTGTAAGTTTTTGACATACATTTTATTTTTTTTCTGGCATAACGTTGATGTCTTCCAACAGAATTTGTTTCCAATTTTCAAGTCCAGCTACGCTTTTCTATTACCATAATCGGCATTATAGCGAGGCATGCTATGAAACCACGCTGTCCGTCATTGCTAATTTTCTGACTGTGTTAAGTGTGGCATCATAATGATGCCTAGCTGTCTTAAAACGGACAAGCAGTGAGGCATCCGTTAAATGCCATACCGTACTTAACGTGTTAAAATAGGTTGTCCTAAAGGAAGTGGCTTTTTTCGATTTAAATACACGAGGGAATACATTAAAATTAAAACAATTTTATTTAAAAAAAATATTCTGAAGAAAATTATTAGATACTAGTCCACCTTGATATTTATTGGAGTCTCTGATACTTACTGACTAATTTCTATCTATTTAAAAGATAAAGTCGCAGGTACTGAATTTGTAGTAAAAAAGTCAAAATAAATGTTTATTTATATTCTTTGATTAACTTGATCGGGGTCTAGTGACTGACCCTGAGTAGCTGCAACGTTTAGATTAAAATTAGGCCCAAAATTAATGTATTTGTGCTCGCACCTTTACTAAAAAATTGTTTATGACAAATATTATTAAAAAACTTTGTTATTGATATTTCAAAAATGGGTATTTTTAGCGCCTATAGCAAATAGTGAAATATTATTCTAGATTAAAAAAACCTTTAAAAGAATGGTAAGTTGAAGCCACTATACAAATAAACTTTTGATTCACTCAAACTTTTTATCATTGCATTCACCAAGTACTATTCCTTAATTGTCAATAACAAAATTATTTGAAATTTTCACATTTTAAATTTTACACTAAAATCAATGGTGAAAAAATATATAGGGTGAGAAATTTAAAAACATAGACATTTAAGTTCTCCCGCTGTAACTGAACATGCAACAAAGTAAACTTTATAATTTTTATTTAAAATATTTTTTAGATATTGGACTTCCTCGCACAAATGGGCCACCTTGCATGTGAGGATAAGATTGATTTTTGATAGGACGTGTGACTGTTAAAGCACCCCAAGGGCGCATATCTAGACTTACATGATAATTATTATAAAGGAACGAATTGTCCACTGATTCCATGTTTTATAAGTTTTGAAATGGTGATCAATATTTGGTTTTCCTATTTTTTAACCTCATTTTACCAGTGTTAAAAGAATTTCTTTTGATATTTATATCTGTTGACAAAATTTACATTAAATTGTTACAAACGAAGAAAATAACATATTAGTATGAGTGCATTAATCAAATTGGTTAATAAGAAATCAATAATTTAGGTATTGGTACGAATTGAGAATAATATTACTATTAGGTACAATTAACTTCTGAAAAATTTATTTCAGTCAGCATGTCGTTTGTTTTACCTAAATTTAATTCTAACAGAGTTTGTTTGATATGAAATAATAAGAGATTCGATTATTAATATAAAAATCCAAGATGGCGCGTCAGGACAGTGCCCGTCATATTTAAAACAGTTTTTCGCAAACATTTCGAAACATTTTTTGAATACTACTAGGATTGATGACCGCTGGGTAATGTCTAACAACTTTGGAAGGTTAACAATGAATTTTAACAGCACGCCTAAATATATTTTTGTACTTTAGCTGTTGGTTAAGTATTGACTATATGTCAAGTATTCCAGTTAACCTAACTGCAAGCCAAAGTCTCAGCTATTGTAACAGACGAATTGTTTGGCTGTTAAACAAATAGATAAAGGGTAAAATATTACTGACATATGATTAAAATATAAAATAAAAAGTTATAATAGGTTATATTTATTATTATTTTGATATTTTTTTGTGTTAAAAAGGGATAAAATGATACTAGTACTAAAATCAAAACAACTGATGAAGATTTACTAAAATAAGATGACCTCTTCTGCTTATTTTCCATTTTAAAAACAATACCAAAATAACCAGACAGAAGAAACAATATAATTACACACAAAAGCTAACATTACTGTGGAAACTGAAAATTAAACTACACTTACATTCTCAAATAACACCCGTAGTACCAGATCCTTCTGGTTTAAGGTTTGCTACGAAGCCATAGTTCCTGGTACTACTTTATTAGTTCTTTTGAGATAAGGTACACCTATACCATTAATTGGAACTGTAAACACCCAAAACTATACAGGGTGATTCATAATTATTGGGACATAGATTAAGGGCAGGTAACTTAGATCAAAATATGGCGATAGGACCATACCTTAATAAAATATGGCTGTGAAATAAGATACAGGGTGTTAAAATTGAATTTTTTTTTCGTTTTTTTTTTATAATCTCACTGTATATTTATGAATTGTTATCAAAATCGGCTCAAAGGCATATCTTTGGACAAGGGATATTATTTTATGTATTATTTCACATTTTTTTACAGGAGGCGCCACGATAATGATTCCTGATGATGAAATTAAGTGGTAAGTTTTTTTGCCGAAACTTTTTAGTTCTTTTTATTAGAAAATATTACGTAAACATCATTTCTACGTAATATTGGTACTTCTGTTTAAAGACGATAATTTCACCTGTTTTCGAGAAAAACGCAATTGAACAGTTCAGAGTCTCAGAAGGATATTTCAAAAAATATTTTATTTATGAAAAGTGTGCTTTGGACTGTCAGATAATTGTGTCTGTGAGATTATAGTCTATTGTTGCATTTTTTAACGCCCTGTATCTTATTCCACAGCCATATTTTGGTCCAAATAACCTGCCCTTAGCCTATGTCCCAATAGTTAAGAATCACCCTGTATAGTAACAGTAAATCAGTGACTGTCACCCATTAGTGTCACTAACATGCCTAAAGTAACTGGGTACCTACATAGAGAGGCAGAAAGGTCCCAGAATAATACAAGTAGCATTTGGATAGTTACTGGAACTGGGAACTATTATTTTATTGTTACTCTATTTTGACAAAATCTATCTAGTACCAGTGAATCAGTTAATACCACCCACCAGTGTCACTAATATGCCTAAAGAAACTGAGTGCACAGAGGCAAAAAGGTCCCAGAATAGTTTTAGTGACCATTACTTGGAATTTTAAAGTATCGTGGCATTTTAGTGGCAACATAGGAGCGAAATAGTTCCTGTTGGTACTTTACAATTTTTGATTTTATTTTGATTTAAGACCACTATAAAATTTCAGAAACTATGAGTTTGCAACTTTATAGTGATAAATACCTTATGTGCCAATCTTTATCGTTTTGTTTTAAACATTTGCCATTCTAGTTTGGCTTGTTTAGTAAAATAGTTAATATCCACGAATATTTATTATTCCAAACAGCATACAAATTAAAAAGATCTTTTTTTACATATTTTACCTGAATAAGTAGATATGAAAAAGTTCTTTAAAAATTAAATGGAAAATTCTTTAAAATAAATGTTTTTGTTTAGACGGGTTAAAATATATGGCAAAATTCAGTAAGAACAGAGTTAAAATTAATTTTAGTACACCTACTTACCTTTTAATTTACAAAAATAAACAGATTTTGTGCGCACACACGTTATTGTTTGCACATGGGTGGTGTGGAATATCTGATTGGCTATGAGTATATTTAAATTTATTTTCGCGTGCTGTTTTCGATTAGCTGATACCTCAAATTTGTAAAAGCTACGCCTCCACGCCACAGTACGTCACCGTCACGTAGTATCAATCAGCGTAATATCTATACTTCTTTTTATAATATCATGAATATTGCATATTGGCCAAATGTATTTAAGGTCACAATATATTTACGGTTAGGATATTTTAGTGAAAGGCGCCACCATACGGTAACGTTTGGAACTAAATTAGTAGTATTTGCCTGACTTTTGGATATTTATGGTGTTTATAGTAACATCTCAGTGGAGTAGGTTACATATGATCGACCAATCTTGAAGTAAGTAGTAAGTAAACATTTTGCAGTTCAATTACTCTTAAAATATGAATCTTACGAATGCAAATTATAGGAAAAAGGCCTTTAACATTTTAGTCATATGGTTAATGATTTTTGAGACATTTGCCAAAAACTGTTTTTCAAGATTGTTACTAAAGTATACACTCCTCTGGCACACCAGTTTGAATCAACATTCACGAACAGCCCTAATTTTTTCTATTTAAAGAGTATTAAACATTATTGGTATTCAGCCTGGTATTTATTAGATTTATCTAAGTTAAGTTTTGAAACAAACGTCCTAATGTCAAATCCTTGTCTTTTAAGGATCGATTTATAATTAAAAAAAAAAAAACAATAAAAATATGATTAGAAATCTGTACCCTTAAAAGATGTTGGTGGGTGCTCTTTGTTATCACAAATATATTTTAAGTATTTAGTTTTCGGCATTATTTATTATTAATTAATAATATTGTTGTTCAAATTTTGCACAAATTTTATTCTTTTTAATCAATAAAATGTACTTATATTTACGATTGAAATTATTATATTTGTCTGCTAATAATTACATTGACACTCTTTTATTTGTCTTTTTTTATTATTATAACCTTTACTCAGTAGCGGCGCTAGAATCTCAGCTAACAAATAAACATCCTATCTACAGTGATATGCTGCAATTCCGGGATCTTTAAACTCACATGCAATGTTCTTTTATTGTAACTCTAACGTCCTTAAAACTACTGATTGTCGGCAACGATAGGAGTTTTATAGCATCTCTCATAGAGTTTACAAAGGGAAGGTCAAAAAACATCACACTAGCAGTTTTACAGTGCATTCCCCTAAAAGTTTTTCAGAAACTTTTTATAGATGTTTTAATGTGAGTTAGTTCTGCAACATTATACCCAGTACCACGTATATACTTAAATTATACTTGTAATAATATTTATTTCAAATTAAAAAAAGTAATTCTTAATTATTTATTTTGCTATGGTAAATAAATACGATTCACGTTGAAAAATCTCAATATAGTTGTACAGGGAGTGCAAAAAATTGTAATAAAAAATGTTTAATTTTGCAAATCCACAATTATATTTTTTATTGCGCACCCTATACAACTAATCAAAGTATTTATTTAACATAAAAAACAAATATTGAATTAATTTTTTAGAAATATTTTAAATAAATATATTTAAAAGTATAGTTAAGTCCATCCGTTGAAATACTATATTATTTGTGTAAGATAATATTGAGAGGTTGAAAGTGAGATTATATTTAAAAGTCAATGAAGCATGTAAATTTTAAACGAAACAAAAAAGTGCATTAATTTATTATTAAAATATTCTTGATCTCAAGTACCAATATCCAAAAAAGTAGAGGTAGGTATTAACAATATAGGTATTTAGGTATATCATAAAGTAATGCAATTAAACATATGCGATACTATAAGCTACGTTTAAAATCCTGAAAAATTAAAAGTAAGTACAAAGAATAGAAGATAATAATAGCCAAATATGGAATATATTCCTAAAATGGAATACCATTAAATTATTTTAAATACCATTGGCAACGCTGAGCAAATCGCATCCAAACGTAGTTTATGATATTACATTTTTTCCCAATACACAACATATATAACAGATTATCCTTTTCTAGAATTTCTATATTCTTCATTAACCATTTCTGTAGTATATACTTCTGCTTCTAAAATAATTCTTGAGTTTTGGCCTAGAATTATCATCCATTTAAAAATAAGATATACGCCACCACCAGTTAAAAAACGAAACTACTCATTTATACATTAGTATCTATTTCCGGTAACGTTTTCAAATAAAACCGTTGCAATTTTTATAGCTTTAAATTAGGATTTTATATTGCTTATTAATATAAAATCAGTTTCCAAAGTTATCAAAGTAACATAAATTATATTACAATTAGTAAAATAGCAAATTATTACTGTGTAACCAGAGATAAGAAGAGGAGATTTAACTACAAACAAATATCGTGCGGTAATGAATAAGACATATTCTAAGGGATACAGAAGGGTATATTAGGATGTTGTCATGTCTATTTCATTATTTTCGTTTTGGTTACAAAATTATTTACATATCTTAAAAAAGCTAAAATAATTCAACCTATTTTGTTACAACTGAACCCAAAAATTTTTAGTTATATCATTAGTTATATTAAATTTAACTCTGAAATGTTATTATTTACCTCACAAGTTTATTTTACTTTAAATTCTTTACTTACTGTATTTGGCCTTTTAGCTCAGAAGTGGTCGTCTACTTAATTAATTGATAATTTATATACCCCACGTTGTGATAATGTTAATTAAGGTAAACCAGGATTCGATGCAAAGTTTGGTGCAAATTAATAAATAAAACATACAAATTCATATTTTAACTCTTTTTATTTTTCATACTTTAAATGTGATGCAATAATTAGCAAAGTATATTACAATTGGTACTATTTACTGAGATCTCACTTGAGTCCCGATCAAACTCAGACCACTTTCATTTGCTATCAAGATATATTTTATTTAGGTTGATGACCAACGGAGTTAACGAACAGCGTCAATTCGCCAATTGGTTAACTAATGTGTTGATGTTTATATTCTTATTTAGGTTGATGACCAGCGGAGTTAACGAACAGCGCCAATTCGCCAGTTGGTTAACTGCTGTGTTGATATTGACTTGATTCTATTCTAGATATACACAGGTTGCCACCCTCTTAGGTAAATATTTCGACGAGTATATATAAGTATATATAATACTAACGGAAGTAACGAACAGCACCAATTTGCCAGTTGGTTACCTTACTATGTTGATTTCACATAAACTTTGTTTCAAACCTAGTAGAACGGGTTGCTTAGCATATAGGTGTCCTCCCTTGAGCTAATGAACAGTGTATTCACCAGTTGGTTAACTTAGTGTTAAATTTTACCATCTTGGTTTGTACAATTTATCCAAGATAACACATCCCTGTATATTTATAAAATATTGATTTTTATAATTTATATTAAAATGACTTAATACAACCCTGTATATTTCTTAATATTGACTTTTATAATTTCTATTGAAATACTCAAAATTTCACTCTTCAAAAAGAAATGTCTTATCCTGTCTTTCGGGGTGTACGACCTAAAGGACATGTGGTTTATTGGGTAAATTAATAATATTTTGCAGAAAATGTCAAGCCTTCGTTTAAACAAAACCCCGGTGGTGTCCCAAAGAAAGTTACATAAATCTTTTGACTCACCATTGAAAATACAGACATAAGATTATGTACTAATTTCATCTAGCGTTGTGACGGTGTCGATTTAGGTACGTCGCAGCATTGAGCGTCGGCTTGCGTCGGGGTGACTAGCGTCGTGGTGGAGAAGAATGTATTTAATACGATACTGTATTGGGATATATACGGTAGAAATATTTAGGTGGTGCGGGACATGACGAAGGGAGTCGACAAGGCTATTATGAAGGAAATATTTGGGGGCGGCAAGCGTCGAGAAGTATAGCGATGGGACGTTGTGCGTCAGAATGAATGTAAGGTAGGAAATACTTAGATGGTGCGGAATGTGACAGCGTTCGAGACGTAGATAGGTAAGAAACTAGGGCGTTTGGACGTTGAGCGTCGAGACATTGAGCGTCGGGTTGAATATAATGGTAGGAAGTACTAAAGTGGTGTTAAAAGTAATAGCGTAGAAAGGTAGGGAAGTAGGATGGCAGGACGTTGAGCATCAAGACGTTGACACCTTCGGGGATAGGAGGTACTGTAGGATAGACGTCGTTTGGGAAAAGAGTTTTAGGAAAAGCACGGACTATATAACTGGATACAAATAATAAAGTGATTGCTTGAATGTAAAATAATAAAATGAATGCTTGCACGTCAAATAATAAAAAAATGAATGCTTACTTGCACATCAAATCATAAAAAAATGAAAGAATCCGAGCTCATTTGGGTCTGGCTTCTCATACTAGTTATAATGGCTTTTTGTGACGTCTCTGTGTGTCTTAGTTCCCAGCGAAACGTATCTGGGTGGAACGGGAGTGGCTGATTTATTATGTGCCTTAAGAGCTTTGTGTATCTAAATATAGACTAAATCGGTCTTAACATCGAAACTAGAAAGATAAGCAAGTTGAGTGTTTTAATCATGATTACTTCGTAAAAAGAACTATGTTTTATGGTGGTTTCAGGTCGGGTTCTCAGACACTTGTACGAAATTTGGATCTTTTACGGACGTGGTTATAGATATTATTTATTAGGTGTCGTTAATAATATTTAATTATCTGGGAGATTTTTCGTTAAATGAAGGATTTTAAATTTACTGAGAATGCAATATTATTTTTGCGGTAGATTACAAATTATATATAACTTCACTAAATTAGATGTAATAGTTTTCAATAAATTCCAAAACTTGTTATGTTAAGATGGATATCAAGTATTTTTTATGAAATATGGCACAGCTAGTAGCATTTTGTAGGCGTAGGAGCATATTACGTGGTTTATTATGAGCTTACACAAAAACTTACAAAATATTCATTGATTATTTTATCAAGTTGTTTAGTTGTTAGGATTTACCGTATTTACTTATCATAGACGTACCAATTACGAAAAATATCTTTTATTTTTAAACAGTTAGTATTATTAATGTTTTGAATTAACCATGGTTATCTATCAGCCTTAAAAACCAGGAGAAAATGCAAAATATTAAAATTGGCCTTGGGAATATTTTTAAAAATCTCAAAGTACCTAGTTAATCTTCTGTAAAAATCAAATTTGTGCAAAAATTATTATTATTATTATTATTATTATTATTATTATTATTATTATTATTATTATTATTATTATTATTATTATTATTATTATTATTATTATTATTATTATTATTATTATTATTATTATTATTATTATTATTATTATTATTATTATTATTATTATTATTATTATTATTATTATTATTATTATTATTATTTTCTCATTCTCGGCTTTTACCGGTGGTTGGTAGTTGTTTGCGGGCTGATACCTAAGCAGACAGAGCTAATAAGTCGAAAGTATGTTAATCAAGATTGAATATTTAGGAATTTTCTTGTCATATTACATGTGGATAATATGACAGCCTTTTGGATAGGACGAATCATTTCTGGCATTGATAATGCATATAGGGTGTCTATAAATGATTTTGGTATAATTCCTGTTGCTGAGAGAACCGCTGGTAAAATTGTAACTTTATTGAGACCCCATTGTTCTTTTATTTCTACTGCTAGTTCCCTATATTTGTTTATTTTTGTTTTATGCGTATCCTGGAGGTTATTTGTATGGGGTACGGCTACGTCTATTAAGAATGCCCATTTTTCCATTTTATTTATTAATGTTATATCTGGTCTATTTGCTTGAACAGTACGATCAGTAAGTAGCGTTCTGTCCCAGTATAATACAACAGTGTCATTTTCCATGACCTTATCAGGAGTATATTTATAATAAGGGGTGTTTTCTTGGGTTAATAGGAAGTTAAAGTGCTATTTTCTGGTGTATTATCTTTGCCACCTGGTCAGGTCTGACCTTATAGTCTGCTTGTACTATTGACTGACACCCCGTTGTTATGTGGTGGATAGTTTCTTTTGCACGTTTACATCTCCTACAAAGATCATCAGGAACTGTTCGATCTTTTAGAATGTGTTTTGCATAATACCGTGTTCTGATGACTTGATCTTAAATTGCGATCATAAAACCTTCCGTCTCTTGGTATAGATTTCCACAGCATAACCAATCGTACGACGCATTTTTGTCGACATTCTGGTCATCAAGGTCTGTTGGAAATCTTCCATATAACGATTTTTCTTTCCATTCACTGATCAAGTCTTCCTGCGGTTTGATTTTTCTATTATCGTCTCGGTCTTTAAGGTTTAGCGGGGTGTACTGACTATCTGCACGCACTATTGCTTGGTGTAAGTTGGGTCGTTGTGCTTGAGTAAAAAAGTACTCTCTCATTTTATTAACTTGTGCATTGTGGAGGTTTGTTATTGATAGTAATCCCCTTCCGCCTTCTTTCCTTGTTAATCGTAATCGCTCCACTGCATTGTTGGGGTGTGCGTAACGGTATTTCGTAATCGTGGAATTTATCTTCATTTCCATTTCTTTTAGGTCAGTTTCTGTCCATTTAATTAAACTGAACGAGTACGTTAGTATGGATATAGCCCTTGTGTTAAGCGCAGTAAAGAGATTACGACTATTAAGAGATGACTTGCATATTTCCGTTGTTCTTAATGCTAGTTTTTATTTAAGCTTCTTTTTTATTTCGGTGTGCTTGGTTAGTCTAGCTTGTTCAAATCCAAGATATTTGTATGTGTCGTCTTCTTCCATACCTTCTATGCTTCTTCCATCATCTAATTCATAGCCTTTCACCTCAAGCTTGCCTTGGTGGATTCTCTGCGTCTTGCATTTGTCTAGACCAAAGCTCATTTTAATATCGTTGGAAAACTTTTCTATTATTTTGAGCAAGCTTTCTAACTGTTGATCTGTGCCTGCATAAAGTTTAATGTCATCCATAAATAATAGGTACGTGATATCATATTTGTTGTTTTGTTCACTTTTGATTTGAAAACCTTTGCTTGTGTTAAGGATAGTACTAAGAGGGTTTAGAGCTAAAAAAAACCAAAGTGGACTTAGTGCATCCCCTTGAAATATTCCTCTCCTAATGGGTATTTCTTTGCTGAAAACCCGTTAAGCGAGTTGTCCATATTTTCATAGTTGCCTGTAAAAAATTTACGATTTTTATTTATTATTATTATTATTATTATTATTATTATTATTATTATTATTATTATTATTATTATTATTATTATTATTATTATTATTATTATTATTATTATTATTATTATTATTATTATTATTATTATTATTATTATTATTATTATTATTATTATTATTATTATTATTATTATTATTTTTCTTTCTTCTCCGATTTCGTTGTTTTTCGGGTATATTTCGTCTTCTTCCAAGAAACTGCCTGTTTCCTCAGGTAGAGACGCTTCTGTTACAACTATGTTACTACTTTTCTTAATATGTGTGCTGTGCCTAATACTGTTGTTTTTTGTAGCTGGTATGTTGTTTTATGGTCAGCGTTACCAGGTATAGTCTTAAGAATATTTGTAAAGTTTTTATGAATTGTTCCTGTTGCTCCTATGATGACCGGTAATATTATAGTTTTTAAGCCCCACATCCTACTTAGTTCTATTTGTAGATCTCTATATTTTAGTCTCTTTTCTGCTTCTTTTTGAGTAACTGAATTGTCCGATGGTATTGCCACATCTATAATATAGCAGACTTTTTGACCTAGATCTTTGATTATTATATCTGGCTTATTGGCATTAATTGTTCTGTCTGTTTGTACTTGGGTGTCCCAGATTATTGTTATGTCATCTTTGGTTTCGACGCTTTTAGGAATATGGTCGTACCAATTTGTTTCCGTTATTATTTTGTAGTGCTGGCATATATTATAGTGCAAGCTTGTACATACTTTATTGTGGCGGCTGATGTATTCTTTGCTGGCTAATATTGGACACCCTGTCATTATATGCCTTACGGTTTCGTCATATTGCTTGCAGATGCGACATTTTGGATCCACATCTGCTTTATGTATTCTTTTTTATATAGTTGGTAGTTATTGCTTGATCTTGGGCTGCGGTTATTAGTGATTCGGTTTCTCCTTTGATGGATCCGTGCTTTAACCAGCTGAATGTTAGTTCTTTGTTAACATTTTCATTCTTCATTTCTCTTGCATATTGCCCGTGCATTGCTTTGTTTGTGTACTGCTCTTCTCTCTTTTGTATGATTTGTTGTTTAATCTGTTTTTTTCAGTATTTTAACATTTTCTGTCACTGTCTTTTCATTGTTTATATTTATAACCTCTTCGGTGTTTTCTTGAATTAGCTTTCTTCCACGTTTAAGTATTGATTTTCCCGTTACTGTCCCTTCTTCATATTCTTTTAGCATTGATATGAGTCCGTCCTCACTCTTTATTTCTATATATTTTGCTAGTCCGATAATTGTTAATTTATATGTTTCTTCAATATTTGTTAAGCCTCGGCCTCCTAATTGCCTGGGAAGGTATAGTCTATCGACATCTGCTCTTGGATGTAGTAAGTTATGGATCGTAAGTAATTTTCTAGTTTTGGTATCTATCTTCTGAACATCTGTTTCTTTCCAGTTAAGAATACCAAAGCTATAGCCTAGTACCGGGACTGCAAGTGTTCCTATTGCTGTGAATTTATTTTTACCTGTCAATTGGCTATTTAAAATCCACCGGACTCTTCTATAGTATTCTCTGGATACTTTCTTTTTCAAATTTTCGTGTTCAATATCATCTTTTTCTTCTACCCCTAGATATTTGTAGGACGCATTTCCCTCTAGCTCTCTTATTTCCGTGTCTTTATCTAATATTACACTTCCTGTTGTTTTTACCTTTCCTCTTTCTATGGTTATTTTTGCACATTTATCTGTTCCAAATTTCATTCCTATATCGTCGCTAAAATCTTTTACTATTTTTATGAGGTGTTGTAGTTCTTCGTTATTTTTAGCAGAGTTTTAAGTCGTCTACATAGAATAAATGATTTATTTGTTTTTTGTCGTTCTTTATTTTGTATCCTTTATTTGTTTCATTTAGTTCACTTGTCAGTGGAAATAAGGCCATGCAAAAGAGTAATGGCGATAACGAGTCTCCTTGAAAGATTCCTGACTTAATATTAATTGGTCCAATGTCAATTCTCTCGCTTTCTGTGTTTAAAATTAAGTTAGTTTTCCAGGTATCCATTGTTCTTTTTATAAATTGTATAAGAGCCTTGTCGATTTTGCATATGTTCATTATTTCTATTAACCAAGAATGAGGGACACTATCAAAGGCTTTCATGTAATCTATCCATCCCATACTAAGGTTTTTGTGTTGCCTTTTGGAGCTGTCTATCATCATCTTATTAATCAGTAGTTGATCCTTACATCCATAACTGTTTTTCATGCACCCCTTTTGTTCACTGGGAAACATTTTGTTTTCATCTAAATGTTTGTAAATTCTTTCACTAAATATCGCTGTTATGTTTTTGTAAATCGTTGTCAGGCACGTAATTGGTCTATAGTTCTTTTCTTGAGTTGTATTGGTGTTCTTGGGTATTAAAAACGTGGTGCCTTCCGTTAACCATTCAGGGATAGGTTGGTTGTTCTTGACTAAGTCATTGTATACCTTAGCAAGTACTTTATGGACAGCTGTAAAATTTTTAAGCCAATAGTTTTGAATTCCATCTGGTCCCGGGCTTTTCCAATTAGATGACTTTTGTAATATTTCTCGAACCTCTTTCTCCGTTATATCTATCCAATTCATTGTTCTTACCCTCCTATTTCTGGTGGTTTGCCTTTTTATCCATTTCGCATCTCTTTTGTGTTGTTTTTCTTGTTCCCATATGTTGCTCCAAAATTTTCTTACTTCTTCTGTGTTAGGTGGGTTGGTTACTGTTATGCTTTTATCTTGTGTAGTTCGGTAAAATTTTGATGGATCTTCCAAAAATATTTTGTTTTGCCAATGGAATAGGTTTCGGTTTTTATATCTTCTTATTCTTTGTGCTTTCGCTTGCACTTTTTGTTTAAGCATTTCGATCGTTTTAGTTTCATCCTCGTTATTCTGTATTTTATATTTTCTATAAAGTGCATGATATATGTACCTAAGTCTATCTGTTTTTACGCCTTGTCTTATTTCAGAGAACTGAGATAACTCTTTTCTTATAGTCTCGATCTGTCTTTCTATTCGTAGTTTCCATCTAGGCTCTTTAGTTTTAAATGTTTTTTCTTTTGTTTCGACTTTCAGCTCTCTACTAGCTATTACTGCTGTAGCATATATCAGAGTGTTAATTTCTGTTATTGTTACTTTTTTATTATTTTCTTCTAATATAATTTGTAAAGCTTGATTTAGCAAGTCTAATGTTTGTTTTGTTTCGTAATTGCTCTTTAGTTTTGGTAGCTTTTGGTATTATTATTATTATTATTTTTATTATTATTATTATTATTATTATTATTATTATTATTATTATTATTATTATTATTATTATTATTATTATTATTATTATTATTATTATTATTATTATTATTATTATTATTATTATTATTATTATTATTATTATTATTATTATTATTATTATTATTATTATTATTATTATTATTATTATTATTATTATTATTATTATTATTATTTGTTTTGGTATCACTATCTTTAGGATAGGCTGTTGATGCAAGTATCGGCCGGGGCAAGATACTTGTATTTGGTTCATACAGATACATTTAAAAATGAGCGCACTATTGATGTAGTGGATAGTATCACTGCTTTTTGGATTGGTGTTATTTTGTCGGCAATTCCTAAAATCCTTAAATTGTTAGTTAGTGACTTGGGTACTACGCCGGTTGATGATATTATCAGTGGGACTACAGATTATTATTATTATTATTATTATTATTATTATTATTATTATTATTATTATTATTATTATTATTATTATTATTATTATTATTATTATTATTATTATTATTATTATTATTATTATTATTATTATTATTATTATTATTATTATTATTATTATTATTATTATTATTATTATTATTATTATTATTATTATTATTATTATTATTATTATTATTATTATTATTATTATTATTATTATTTTCGTTGTAAATTCCAGACCAGGCTATCTCGTATCTCCGACAACACGAGTCCTGACTGGCAAAAATACTCACAACTTCTCCCTGCTACCTGCAGAGTAAGAAATTATGAGTTCCGATTCTCGTGAGTTCTGAGCAACCTGAGTGAGCCCAGAATGACAGCCTTCTGCATTTCGGCGGCTATGTTTTCGGGTCTATTATGGCACGCCACCATTAATCTTAAATTAGGAACCAGATTATTTGTGATACCACCCAAGCAGCCAATTACCAACACGACAATTTTTACTGAAAGCTCTGGGTACAGTCTGCGGAGGTCGAATAACAAAGGTTGATATTTTGTCTTTTTTTCCTCTTCCTTGATGTTTATGTTAGACTCTGCTGGTGCCGAAAACTCAATTACGCTCATGGTTTTTAGTTGGTGATCAATAAGCACCATATCGGGCTTGTTAGCCTGAATTCGATGGAGGGTTGGGAACGGGTAATTCCAATATATCCTGGCTCTTTCATTTTCGACAACAGACTCCATATCCATTTGAGCGTATGGTAGTAGCGGTGCCTCATCTATACCGTAGAAGTGCCTCAGGTGATAGTATAGCACTTTTAAAGCCGCATCATGGCGATGGATATAATTAGTGCTAGCATAGGTCTGGCAAGCTGATAGAAGGTGCATAACAGTTTCGGGTGCTCTATGACAAGCTCTGCAACTTACGTCTATCAAATTTATACCCATCACTTCTCTACGATATACTAAAGTGTTATTATTATTATTATTATTATTATTATTATTATTATTATTATTATTATTATTATTATTATTATTATTATTATTATTATTATTATTATTATTATTATTATTATTATTATTATTATTATTATTATTATTATTATTATTATTATTATTATTATTATTATTATTATTATTATTATTATTATTATTATTATTATTATTATTATTATTATTATTATTATTATTATTATTATTATTATTATTATTATTATTATTATTATTATTATTATTATTATTATTATTATTATTATTATTATTATTATTATTATTATTATTATTATTATTATTATTATTATTATTATTATTATTATTATTATTATTATTATTATTATTATTATTATTATTATTATTATTATTATTATTATTATTAATTATTATTATTATTATTTTTTTTTTTTTTTTTTTTTTTGTTACGTACAGGTACGGAGTTTCCCTAGGAGCCGGTAATTTTCATTACAAAACTCATAGGTTCGTTATGCTCTTATGTTGTTGGTTTTTGATTCAATATTTTTCTCATTATATTGCAGGTTGACAGAATAACAGATTTTTGTAGGTTTAGGTAAGTATTTGGTGGTAAATTTATAGTTTCAAGTTGTTTCTTTAGGTTCTTCGGGATTTCACCAGTTGCTCCTACGATTATGGGTACAACTCTGACGGACGTTGCGTTCCATGTTTGTTTTATGTCCTCAGCTAAGGGTAGGTACTTTTCGATTTTTTCTTTGTGTTTTTTTTGCACGTTTAATGGTGCTGGTACCGCTATATCTATGAGTAGTATCTCATTTGTTTTTTTGTTTATTAGGTGGAATAGTCTCCCACAAGTAACACGTAGTTAAAATCGCTGCAGCAAACATCGTTCAAATATCGGGTTTTTGGACTCGGAAAATTATAAATTTGTGTTAAGAACAGTGTTAAATGTAATTTGTATTTGTGAAAGTGTTTGTGTCGTGTTTTAACTACTTTTCACTACAAAAAACAGTGAAAGTTTGCTTTTGGATTATATTTGTGTGGTGATTCTAAGTGTTAGTGAAATTTTTCATCGTTAAACAAGTGAAAAACGTGTATTCGTTGGATTCTTGTGAGTACAAAAACAATCAAAACTTATCGATTTAGGCTAATTGGCTTGTTCATTCCACCAAAATTTTAAATTTGCTTTGCTTTTCGACAGTTATTAATTAAATTATTTACATATTTATTCTAAATTGACTGAAAGTTTGTGTATCTAAATGGCAAACAAAAATGGAAATAGCTCAGAGAATACAAACCGTTGTAAAAGGTGTAAAAATCCTGCCAAAACAGGATTACGCTGCATAACTTGTGGAACAGTTTCTCATGTTAGCTGTATACCAGGTTTGAAAAATGTTATACAGATTGACAGTCAAACAATAAATTGCTGTGTTGGCACTGGTGAAAATCTGTCGGATTTAATGTCTCCAAATCCATCTATAAACCCAACTAAAAACACTATTGATGAAATTCGAGTTACATATCTTGAGGAAATCATTCGGCAAAAAGATTTAGTGATCGCAAATCAAGAAATCGCTATTAAGTCATTGCAGTCACAAATAGAGTTAATACAAAATCAGGCATCATTCCATTCCCTAAATGGTAAATATTTAAATGAATATCCTAGCATCAATGTCAACCATAGTAGAAATGATGCTCAGAGTTCATCTCGTCAAGCTCCCAGTTTACCAGCCAGTAATCTAAACTCCAAACGCGTTTCAGCTGCCATACATGAAGCAAAAACATCTAGTTTATGTGCAGATATTATAAATTTAAATAAAACTAATCAATCTATCAAACCAAATTTTAGAAGTTACTCAAAACCAAAAAGTTTACTAGTTGGATCAATGCGTAATGATGATCAAAACTTAAAAGCAGCTAATATTTCTACCGATATTACGTTTTACCATTCGACGAATTGGAATCCAAACACAGTAGTCGATGATGTGAGGAATCATCTGAAAAATATTGATGATGAAATCAAGGTTGAACAATTAAAATCTAGACAGCCGCAACTCTATGCATCCTTCAAGATTATTGTACCATCTACATCCGCACAGAAGCTACTAAATGCAGAAATTTGGCCGGAAGGCGTTTATTTGAATGAGTTTTTTCGGTACAGAAACCAAACAGGCAAACCAAGATTCCACGAATGAACAATAACATGAAAAAAGAAGGGACGAAAACAACAACATCTGATCTGACTTTTTCACTGTTACATGTCAATGTCCGAAGTTTAACAAATAAGCTAGATATCTTACAAATTTATACAAATACAAATCAAATAAATATTTTGTGTTTTTCGGAACACTGGCTAACGTCAGAAAACTTAAAATTGATTAACCTAAATAACTATGTCCTAGTATCTGCTTTTTGTAGAGATTCAGGAGAACATGGGGGCGTAGCTATGTTTTCTAATTCCCAAATTCCTCTTAAGTGTATTGACATCTCAGCCTTCAGTATTCCAATACATGCTGAGTTCTGTGGTGCAGAAATTATTAATAAAAATACTGCTATAATAACTCTGTACAGATCATCTACCAATGGTAATATCGATATCTTTATAAATTCAATTATGACATTAATACATTTCCTGCATAAAAAATATAGAAAAATTATTATAACAGGTGATTTTAACTTGGACCTTGACAGCAACAGTGTAAGTTCTATTAAACTTTGTAACGCTTTGTCATCTTTTGGTTTGGCTCATTTTGTTCACACACCTACGAGAATAACTCCTACCTCTAGATCCTGCTTGGATAACTTTATTTCAAACATTGATGAAACTGAAATATCTGTAAAAGTAACTGATTTAGATATAGCAGACCATTTTGCTATTTTACCTCAAATAAATAATATAATAGCCCCATCCAAGGATGAAAGCTTTACTAAAAGAATTATTAATAATTTTAATCTAAAAAATTTTGAAAAATCTTATCTGAGTTTGATTGGGATGTTATTGACTTAGATAATATGAATTGTAGTGACCAGTGCGCCAAGATTTTGGACGTTTTGAGCATACATGTCGAGTCTTGCTTCCCTTTTAAAGTATTTAAAAATTCACTCAAGAGTATTGGTTGGTTTGGCGAGAGCCTTAAGCAACAAAGAAGGCAGGTATTTAAACAAAAAAATGTTTTTAGACGAACAAATTCGTTAGAAGATTGGGTGAGTTATTGTAATTTAAAGAACACTTATAGACGATCACTTAGACTCGAAAAACGTCAAGCATATTCAGATCGCATTTTTAACTCTGAGAACAAAATGAAAACCATTTGGAATCTTGTTAATAATGAAAGAAAACCTATGAAAAATAAGATTGCTTCTTCTGATATAAGTGCAGAGGAATTTAATTCTTTTTTTGTTTCTGTTGCTGATAAGATTAGTCAGACTTTAGAAGATAGCAACATTAGTGCCTTGGATTTCCTTAGTAAAGTCAAGAAACCATCCTTTTCTTTTTGTATGTTCCAAATCGTTGAGGGTGATGTTAGAAAAGCTATTTCAAATTTAAAAAATTCTGTATGCATGGATTTTTATGGACTTAGTAGTCCAATGATTAAAGCCGCTGTTGACTCGCTTGCCCTACCACTTGTAAGATTGTATAATGCTTGCATCTCTGAAGGCATCTGGCCTGATCAATTGAAGATTAATAAAGTAATACCGGTCTTCAAGAAAGGTGATTTAAGCGAGGTTGACAATTACAGGCCTATTGCTATAGTTCCGATTATTAGTAAAATCTTTGAAAGTATCCTAAAAGAAAACATTTTAAGCTACTTCGAAAACAAAAAAATATTTTCACCCGCGCAATTTGGTTTTCGAAAAGACCGATCCACTATTCATGCCGTAGTTGAGATCATTGAATACATTGTTGAAGGCTTTGACGATAGTAAAAACACTGTTGCAACACTATGTGATCTGACAAAGGCATTTGATTGTGTAAGCATTGACATTTTATTATCTAAATTAGAATTTTATGGAGTGAGACAAAAAGAACTGAATCTGTTCTCATCATATTTAAGAAATAGAACGCAATATGTTTCATACAATAACACAGATACTGAATTGGCACCTATTTTAAAAGGTGTTCCTCAGGGCTCTCTTTTGGGACCGCTGTTGTTTTTAATATACATAAATGACTTGCCTAATGTTGTTGATGACGGACCATGTATCTTATTTGCTGATGATACTACTCTTCTAGTTAGGGATACAAGTGGTATAAGTAAAACATCCATGAACAAAGCCAAATCCTGGTTTAGCTCTAACAAGCTTAAGCTCAATGAGCAGAAAACACAGGAAATTAGGTTTACTTCTAGCAAACTAATAAAGCCGTCTGACCCAGTTAGATTGCTGGGCATAAATTTGGACTCCAACTTAAACTGGCATTCTCATATCGACCATGTCTGCTCAAAATTGTCATATCAAATTTTTGCGCTTAGGCAGCTTAGGTTGTGTTTGGATAACAATGTTTTAAAAAATGTATATTATGCCATAGTACATAGTCACTTAATGTATGGTATCATATTTTGGGGCGAAAATTACAAGGCTCAAAATGTTTTTCATCTTCAAAAGACAGCAGTAAGGTTAATTGAGGATGCAGAATATAATGCACCTTGTAGGAACATATTTAAACGGAATAAGATACTACCACTTCCTTGTATATATATACTAGAGACCTTAACTAGTATACACAAAAAACGACATCTTTTGGATTCTTACTCAACTCAACATAATTACAACACCAGGAATGCTGAGGGTCTTGTTTCTTTTAAATCTAGAATTTGTTGCAGTCAAAATAATAAACTTAATATAAATTTGTACAACCTAGTGTTAAAGCGCTATAAAAATTTAAAGATTAAAGAAATGCCTTGCAACAAATTCGACAACTTTATGAAAAATGTACTATTGGGTGAATGTTTCTATAGCATTCGGGAATTTAACGAGTTTATGACTGAAACCCCTAGTTAGTTACTATTCTATTCAATTAATGTCATTATGGTATACTCCGTTTTGTTCTTTTAAATTCTTATATTTTAATATGTTTATATATATAAGTATCTTGTCTAAAATTGTTTATTTTAATATTCGGTATTTTAACTAATTCTATGTTGTTTTAATTTTATTGTGTTTGGACTTTTAATATTCTTATGTTAATTATTTATTTATAAAATTTTGTACTGACTATAACTATGCTATGTATGGAATGTCAATAAACTATCTATCTATCTATCTATCTATTATTATTATTATTATTATTATTATTATTATTTATTATTATTATTATTATTATTATTATTATTATTATTTTTATTATTATTATTATTATTATTATTATTATTTTTATTATTATTATTATTATTATTATTATTATTATTAATTATTATTATTATTATTATTATTATTATTATTATTATTATTATTATTATTATTATTATTATTATTAATATTATTATTATTATTATTATTATTATTATTATTATTATTATTATTATTATTATTATTATTATTATTATTATTATTAATATTATTATTATTATTATTATTATTATTATTATTATTATTATTATTATTATTATTATTATTATTATTATTATTATTATTATTATTATTATTATTATTATTATTATTATTATTATTATTATTATTATTATTATTATTATTATTATTATTATTATTATTATTATTATTATCATTATTATTATTATTATTATTATTATTATTATTATTATTATTATTATTATTATTATTATTATTATTATTATTATTATTATTATTATTATTATTATTATTATCTAAAAAGTCAAATCAAAAACCTACCACTCTCTCTTCGGATGCATTTAACATTTTTTTTTCTCAAATAGCCGAAGTTATTTCTAGGAGTATAAATACTGATAGTGCTAACCCATTAGATTATTTAAATAGGCAACCAAAACCCCCATTTTCCTTTTTCTTGTCACCTGTATTCGAAAGTGATATGCGTGCCGCTATTTTAAGGTTGAAAAACTCTGCATGCCTTGATCACTATGGACTTAGCATCCGCATGATCAAATCTGCAGTTGAAGTATTTGTCAGGCCACTTACTATACTTATCAATAAATGTTTTCAAGAAGGCCAACAGCCTTGATTGAAGTCGTAGTCGATGGCATTGATCAAAGGTACAACACACATGCCACTATGTGTGATCTAGCCAAAGCCTTTGACTGCGTTGATATTGAATTGTTACTGATTAAATTGGACTATTATGGAATAAAGGGCAATAGCTACGACCTACTAAAGTCCTATCTGACCGAGCGCGTGCAGTATGTAAGTCATGAACATATTGAATCAAATATTTTACCTATTAAAAGCGGTGTTCCACAAGGATCAGTTCTAGGACCTATCCTTTTTTTTAATCTACATGAACGATTTACCTAAAACACTTGACGCTTGTACCTGCATACTGTACGCTGATGAGACAACCCTTCTTTCTAGGAAAAACACCGCTTCAAGTGAAAACGATCTAGACAATGCCAAAAGATGGTTGACTGCCAACAAGTTAAAACTGAATGAAACTAAAACTACAAAAATATTATTTAGCGCGGATAAACATGCAATTAAATCTAATCCTGTTAAATTGCTGGGTATTACACTAGACACAACCTTGAACTGGGTAGCACATGCTGACACTCTCAGCCGGAAATTGGCATCCCAAATTTTTGTTATTAGACAATTAAGTTCTGTTTTAGACATAAATGCCTTAAGAACTGTATATTTTGCTCTAGTCCACACCCACTTAACATACGGAATTATGCTCTGGGGTAGGACAAGTGCTCTACAGAAACTTTTCAGCTGTCAAAAAACTGCAGTAAGAATAATTGGAGGAGCTCCATATGGAACTCACTGTCAGCCATTGTTTAAAGGTTGCAGGATCCTTCCTGTGCCTTGTGTCTATATTTTGGAATCGTTGTTATGGATACACAAAAATAGAAATCATATCCCCACACACACGGGTATTCACAATTATCATACAAGGCATAGGGAGAATCTTGTAAACCCTTTCTAATGGATAAACATCACCCAAAATAATAAAGCGGACTATAATTTATATAATAACTTTGTGAACTATCATCGTAATGTTTCTATTAAAACTATGAATGTTAATAAATTGCGTTTAACAGATAAAGAGTTCCTATTGGAGCATTGTTTCTACTCTATTCAAGACTTTTTTATATTTACAAAATAGTATTTGTTTCGTATCTACTGTATTTGTCTTTTTAAATTTTTATCTCATATTTTGTATTTTTATTTGTCTTTTTAATTTTTTATCTTATATTTTATATTATATTTTTATCTGTAATAGTTTACTACCATTGTACTGTGACGTAAAATACAACAATCATGTAATTAAGTCAATAAACATATCTATCTATCTATCTTTTTTTTTTGTCGGGTGAGGAACATTTTATATGCCGGCCCCTGCGCTTGGGATCTGATCTTAAATCTATCGCGACAAGGAGTGTGGAACTCCAGGGCTCTCTGGGTGCAAGTCCCTGTTTACCCACTAAACCTCACCTCATATCTCTACCTTTCTTTTCTGGAACCGCTTTCGCATTACTTCGGAAAAGAAGGTTGTATATCTAGTTTTCTCAGTGTCTACTGTCTTCTTCTTTTGTCTCGAGAATCGATCGGACTGTACTGTAGACTGCTTTCCATCCTGCTTCAGAATTCAGTAGGCTGGCTGTCAAATTTTCTGGGTTAAAATTATACCCCAATGCATCTTCGAATAGTCTTCGTTGATGTTCCCACTTAGAGCATATAAATAGGGTGTGTTCCGCATCATCTATTTCTTGACAGTACCTACAACTGTCGGTTACTGCTCGGTTCCGTTCGAAAAGGTATTTGTAAAACCTCCATGGCCTGTGAGGCCCTGGGTTAGCCAGTAGTCCACCTCGCCATATGCTCTATTCATCCAGTTTTCAATGCTGGCAATAAGCCTCCAAGTCCACCTCCCTTTACTGCTCCGGTTCCACGAATCTTGCCACTGCTCCATCAGGTTTTCTTTGGCAACTTTTTTTGAGACACCTTGATAGGTTTTTGTCCTTTTTTCGATCAAAAATTTGATTGGCGCGACTCCTGCTAATACACATGCTGCCTCAGACGACACTGTTCTATATGCGCTGCAGATCCTTAAGCTTACGTTTCTTTGTACTCTCGTTAGTTTTAATAGGAGATTTTTGTTGTTGGTTACTCTATTCCATATCGGTGCTCCATACAGTAGCTGAGAATGAATAACACTACTGAGTGTACGTCTTTTAGATTCACGCGGGCCTCCGATATTAGGCATGAGGCTGACGAGTGCAGTAGTTGTTTTACCTGCCTTCTCTATTGTGCGTGCTACATGTTCTGAGAAGCTTAATTTTGTATCTAACCACACACCCAGGTATTTAATGGCTTTGCTGGGAGTTACTATTGTACCCCGTAGGGTAAATTCTATTTGTCTAATTTTCCTCTTTTTGGTTAGCAATACACATTCTGTCATCTCTGGTGCAAGCGTTAGGCTGTTATTGTCCATCCAGCGTGCCACTCTTTCCAATGTGGCATTTACTACATTCATGAGTTCTTCTTCACTTTTGGCTGCTACCACCACTGCAACATCATCTGCAAACCCAACTAGTTCTGCCTCCCCCGGCATCTTTAATTACAGTAGCGGGTCGTATAGGACGTTCCAGAGTGTGGGTCCTAAGACTGTAGAACTCCACTGTTGACATCTGCGTTGGTTTTATCGGTAGAATTTTCTATAATTATGTTTCTTTTAGAAAGATAAGAAGCTAACAGGCATATTAGGCTTTCATCTATTTTTCGTCTTCTTAGCTCATTTAGAATAATCTGCCAAGATGCACTATTAAATGCATTTCTCACGTCAATAGTGATGACTGCGCATATTCTTCTATGGGCGGCCGAGTAAGATTCTGCTTTTTCCACTACTTTTAGAATTTTGCCTATTGCATCAATAGTTTGTCGTCCTTGTCTAAATCCGAACTGGTTTTCTGACAGGTCTCCAGTTCTTTCCAGCTCTTTTTTTAGCCTTATTAATATCAGGTGCTCATAGAGTTTACCTTCAACGTCCAACAAACAGATTGGTCTGAACGACGATGGTTCTTCTACGGGTTTGTCTCCTTTTCTGATTAGTATGAGCTTAGCCGTTTTTCATTTCTCCAAGAATGTACAGTCGGTTGCAAGCTGGTTATATACGGATAACGCATAGTCTGGTCTAGCTTCTACTAAGTACTTTACAATCTCTGATGGGATATTTCCTGGACCTGGGGCTTTGTTTGTTTTTAATTTCGAATTCGCTTTTAGGATTTCATCCATAGTAAATTCGGTGAATTTAACAGTTTCGTCACATTCGAAAGTTACTGCCGGGTGAGTTGGGAATAGGCATTTCACAACATCCATCATCGCGTGTATTGTCATATTAATCTTTGGTGGATACCCTATTAGACCCCTCATGACGATTTTATATCCGTCTCCCCAGACATTTCTGTCGACACTTTCACATAAGACTTTCCAGCTTAATCTTTTTGCTTTCTTTATGGCATCTCCTAATTTTTTCTTGCTCGTCTTGTACTCTTCCCAGAGTTGGTGTAACAGGTCTGGTGTTTGTCTTGGTCTTTGTCTAGTGTATTGTCTTTTCTTTTTTATACACGCAGTTCGAAGATGAGCTATTTCTTCGTTCCACCAATACATTGGCTGTCTGTCGGTTTGTGTCCTCCTTCTTGGCATTGTCTTATCGCATATCAGCCTGAGTGTATTTGAAAGATGGTTTGCCGCATCTGCCAATCCCGGAATTTCGATTTGATTTACTAACTGCTTTAGTCTGTCTTTGTTTAATTTTCTTATTTGCCAACCGTGGACTTTTGGTGCTGGAGGTGTAGGTTTTTCTTCTACAACGTCAAATGTAATGTAACTGTGGTCACTCAGAGATTCCTGGTCGCTTACTTCCCATCCTGCTACCAGTGGGCATATATTTGCTGTTGCAATGGTTAAGTCCAGAATACAGGAGTAGTTTTCCCTGTGAAATGTTGGTTTGTTTCCTCTGTTTATTAACACAAGATCGTTTGCGGCTATCCACTCGGTTATAATCTGACCCCTCTTGTCCGTTCTATCCATTCCCCACTGTGAAGACTTCGCGTTGAAATGACCCGTGATGATGGCCCTTTCTTTTTGTATTCTAATGTTTCTACTTATAGCGAACAGGGTTTCTTCCAGGTTTTCAATGGTGTCATTACCAGAACAGTAACAGCTATATATTGTGTAGCTTGCAGTTGAAATGGAGCAATAGCCGGGACCTTGACCATGTTTCTTAATTATGAGACTAGTATCAATGATTTTGATGGCTGTATCAATTTGTCTATCTTTAACCCAGTCTTTCCTGTACTTGATCGCGTTTACGTTCTATAGGTATTCTCTGTACCAAAATAACTATATAATTAAAATTTCTTTTTTAAAATTCTTTTATTAAAAAGGTCAAGAACATGTTACTTCAAAAAATGTAAAAATAAAAATAATAATTTGTTGATGTTTTTTGTCTCTTGCTGTTCTGCTCTTTCTTTTTTCTTTCCACAGCTATCTACCACACACTCCATTGTTTTTCCACCTACTACACCACAAATCAAAAACAGATGTGACTTCCAATGTCATCAACTTTGAAATTCTATGACATTGGCAGGAAACAGGATTGAGTCTCATGCCACCACGAAACATTCTAAAGTGCCATTCACATAACAAAAATAAAACGTCGAAATGACAAAGTGGAGATGACTGGTTTAAGGTTATAACATTTATCTATCAACGTAATTATGACAGAGAGAAGAGTAATATGTAGTACGAAGCACTACAATACTTCCCCTCTTAAAAAAAATAACATATAAATTATGAAACAACTAAAAATAATGAACTATTTAATTTAATGCAAATGTAACTTTCTTAACTTCTTTTATAGATTCATTATTATCCGATAATAAAAATGCAGGTTTTAACTGATCAATATTGATAACTAATTCGTTATTATTTTTTAAAATTGTAAAAAGTTTATCAGATCTACGAATAACTTTAAAAGGACCTTCGTAGCAAGGTTTTAAAGCGGCTAATTCTGGAGAAACAAATGTTTTCCTTATACCGTGTTCCTGAACTGGAGCTGGTCTTAATTTGTTGAAATTTTCTCTCAAATTAATTAATATTGAATGAGTATCTATCTCTTCATTTGAAGACGTGAAAAATTCACCAGGCAAACGTAAAGTTTGGCCGTATACCAATTCTGCAGAAGAACATTGTAAGTCTTCTTTTATAGCAGATCTTAGCCCTAATAATATTAAAGGTAATTCATCATACCAATTATTCGAAATTAATTTTGCAGATAACGATGCCTTTAGTGTTCTATGAAAACGTTCTATCATCCCATTGGCTTGAGGATGGTAAGTAGTTGTATGGATACTTTGAAATCCTAACCTTTTACTAAAATCTTTGAACATACTAGATTCAAATTGACTGCCTTGGTCATGAGTAATATACACTGGTACACCAAAGCGTGTTATATACTGATTTAATAAAACTTTGATTACTGATTCTGAACTGATGTTCTTAAGTGGATAAACTTCTACCCATCTAGTACATCTATCAATAACAGTAAATAAATAATTATGACCTCTTGAAGGTTTCAAAGGACCCACTAAGTCTACGTGGATATGTTGGAATCTTCCTTCTGGAATTTTAAAATTTCCTAGAGGTGATTTTGTGTGTCTAAGCACTTTCGCCTTTTGACAATTAATACAACATTTTGACCATGAATAAATTTCTTTATTCATCCTTGGCCAAAAATACCTAGAATTTATTAATTTAACAGTGGCCTTACATCCAGTATGAGCTATGTTATGTAACTTTAAAAAAATACTATAACGTAAACTCTTAGGAATGTATGGTCTGCTCTTTTCCTTTGAAGTTTCGCACCAAAGATTCAATTTTGGGGTTTCAACCTCTACATTGCTTAAGAAAAATTTTCTTCCTTTTTTATTACTTGAATTCTGTTTTTTTAATAAGAACTCTAATTCTATGTCTATTTTCTGTTCTGAAATAATTTTATGTAAATTAAAATTTGCAATATCATTGCCTTTAATTCCGTCTTTTTTAGCATTGATATTTATGATTTCGTCTTCTTCAATACGACTTAAAAAATCGGCCACTCTTACATTTTTGCTACCAACATAAATTATTTTGTTAGTGAACTGTAAAATATATTCGATATAACGAAATTGTCGTGGTGATTTTTCTGATTTTGAATGGATTGCTCTTTCAATTGGTTTATGATCGGTAAAAACTTTGAAATCCATTGCTTCAAGCATATGTCTAAAATGTTTAATTGACATGTAAATCGCATATAGTTCTTTATCGAATACACTATAATTGATTTGTGATTTTGAAAGTTTTTTAGAGAAATAAGCTAATGGTTGCCTAACATTATTTATAGTTTGTTCTAATACACCACCTATGCATGAATTGCTGGCATCAGTGGTTAACGATAGTTCGGCACCTTCTTGTGGATGTACGAGTAAAGAGGCTTTAATAAGCGCGTCTTTGGCTTCATTAAAACTTCTTTCGTATTCCTCAGGCCAATTTTCTATATTTTTGAATTTATTTTTATTAAGATAAGCAACAAATTCATGCAATGGGCAAATAATTTGAGCAAATTTAGGAACAAATTTATGGTAAAAATTTATCATACCTATAAATCGTTGCAATTGTTTAAGAGTAGCTGGTTTTTTATAATCTCTTATTGCTTTAACTTTTTCCTCTGTAGGTAACATTCCTTTAGCAGAGATATTGTAACCCAAAAAATTAATTTCTTTGACGCCAAACATGCATTTTGAAGGATTGACATTTACGCCAAAAGAATCTAACCTATTAAACAGAATGTCCAGCTGTTTAAAATGATCTTCTTCGTTTTTACTAAATATCAAAATGTCATCTAAATAAACGTAAATAAAATCAAGACCTCTAGTTACTTCATTGATAAATCTCTGAAACGTATTTCCTGCGTTTCTTAATCCAAAAGGCATTCTTAAAAATTCAAAAGCTCCAAATGGAGTAGTAATGGCGGTCTTAAAAATGTCTTCTTTTGCGACAGGAATTTGATGATATGCTCTCACTAAATCTATTTTAGAAAAAATGGTGCATCCATGGATTTTAATGTTAACATCGGATATTAACGATAATGGGTATCTTTCAGGGATTGTTAATTTGTTTAAGAAACGATAATCGCCACAAGGACGCCAATCGGCTGTATCTTTCTTAGGCACCATGTGTAACGGTGATGTCACACATGACGAAGAAGGACGGCATATACCTAATTCTATCATATTATCAAATTCTTTTTTGGCAATATTAAATTTTTGTGTATCTAGACGTCTTGGTCTACAGTAAGGTAAATGTCCATCTGTAATAATATGATGTTCTATGTTATGTTTAATTGGTAAATGAAAATTAGGTGATGAAAATATATTAGTGTATTTTTTAAAAATTTCCGTATATTTATTTTCAACTATAAAAAGTTTGGGAAAATCTACTTTGTCTATATTCATAATTTTACCTTTTGAGCTTAGTGAAGTTTCGTTATCTAAAATTCTCTTATTTTTTAAATCAACTAGCAATCCAAAATGTGTTAGAAAATCAGCACCTAATATTGGTTTGCAAATATCAGCAATAATAAAAACGAAAAGAAATTCTCTACGTAAACCTAAATCTATTTTTAATAGTTTTTTCCCAAAAGTAGAAATTTTATTGCCTGATGCTGACGTTAATAAAAAATTGTTATCTTTATCATTACCTTTGAAAATATTTTTTGGTAAAACACTGACTTCTGCTCCACTATCAATTAAAAAATTTAAATTATTGATTTTGTCAAAAACAAAAAGTCTTTTTGAAGATATGTTTCCTTCTCCCAAACAGTTCATAGTTGATCTTATTCGTTTTTTGATTTATTTTTAAATGAATCATATAATAAACAAGGTGGGCCATTACATTTAAATGCTTTTAATTTAAAACGTTTATGATATGAGCATAATAATTTCTCAGAATCGTTATTATATCTGTTCCTACTTTTTGATCTGTGACGACAAGAATGACACTGATTATCATTTCGTCTGTGAGAAGACAAGTTTTCTTGTTTAATTGAGCTTACCTCGTTTTCTAATTTAATTTGTTTGTCAAGGATTGTTTTTAATAAAGTTTGACAAGAATTGTTGAAATCTGTCATAAATTTTACTAAAAATGTATTGTCAGTTTGTGTACTTGGACCTTGAATTTCGTTTATATTCATTTTTGAATTTTGAGATTCCCAAATTTTATCTGAAAGTTTCAATAATTCAGTCACGTCGTCTTTCCCAGATGCTGTTAAAGCTATATCAATAACTGCAGGTAAACGTCTCCGCCATAATTTAATTAGTAATTTCTCATCAATAATTTTGTCTCCAGAGATTTGTAATAATTCTCTAAAGAAATTTGATGGACGTTTATCTCCTAGTTCTGATCTAGAAATTAACTTATCTAAACGAGCCTCTTCTGATAAAGTCAATCGGTTAATTATTATTCCTTTTAGGGATTCATACATGTTTGAATTTGGTGGATTATTAATTACATCTATAACTTCACTAAAAATATCTATCGGTAAGTTTGCTACAGTGAGATGATATTTACTTTTATCTGAATTAATTTTATGAATAAAAAATTGGCTTTCAATTTGTTTGAACCATAATTCAGGTTTTGATGACCAGAAAGGAGGTAATTTAATGTGATTTAAATTTTCGACACAACCAGTCTCTGACTCTGTTTCGTTATTCGGCATTTTATTGTCAAACAAATGGCAACTTCAAAACATTAAGTAGTAACTCAAAACTCACCTCTTGCAATATTTCGCCCTTGACCTGCGGTATAGCAGGCAAAAAAAAAAAACCTTGAAGTATATCTCGTAGAGATGTTGCTGATGTGGTTGTTTTATCTGATTTTCTGACTTGATCACCTGGACCTGATGAGATTCTTATTTCTATCTTCTACGCCGAAATCCGATGGGTATCTTGTACTGTTGCTCGTACCGTTTCTCGTACCGTTGCTCGTACAATTCCTCGTACTGTTTCTCGTTCCGTTGCTCGTACAATTATGTGTTCTGATCGAGGGGTCACCAATATTATATAGGTATTCTCTGTACCAAAATAACTATATAATTAAAATTTCTTTTTTAAAATTCTTTTATTAAAAAGGTCAAGAACATGTTACTTCAAAAAATGTAAAAATAAAAATAATAATTTGTTGATGTTTTTTGTCTCTTGCTGTTCTGCTCTTTCTTTTTTCTTTCTACAGCTATCTACCACACACTCCATTGTTTTTCCACCTACTACACCACAAATCAAAAACAGATGTGACTTCCAATGTCATCAACTTTGAAATTCTATGACATTGGCAGGAAACAGGATTGAGTCTCATGCCACCACGAAACATTCTAAAGTGCCATTCACATAACAAAAATAAAACGTCGAAATGACAAAGTGGAGATGACTGGTTTAAGGTTATAACATTTATCTATCAACGTAATTATGACAGAGAGAAGAGTAATATGTAGTACGAAGCACTACACGTTCGGCTCACTGATTGTTACTATTGATGCCCCTATCTCTCTGGCGGTAGCTAGGGCTAGATCATGTACTGGTCGGCTTCTAAAGGTGTTGATTTGAAGGACCCTCACCACGGATATTTAGTGTTGTTTCCTCCGGCTTTATCTTAATTTTGCATTTAAAACTACTGGTTTGGTGTCCTTCCTCGTTACATGTCATACAGTACGAGTTGTTTTGACAATCCTTGGCTTTATGTCCTTCCTTTGCACATTTTAGGCATAGGTGTTCTCTATTTGGACCCTAGCAGTCTGATATGTTATGTCCTGGTTCCCAACATCTAAAGCACCTTATATCCCGTTTTTTCTCGAAGATTCTACATTAGGTCCATCCTATTTTAATCTTCTCTTTGTTTAGTAGAATACTAGCATGTGGTTAATTTATTATGACCCTTGCATTTTGTCGATTATCAAATGCAGGGTTTAGGGCCTTTATTTGGAATACATCTTGGTCGCAAGCAATCTCTTTACTTATGGCTTCTCCTACCTCCTCTTCTGTAGTCGCTCCATCAAGATCCTCAAATAAGTAAATAATAAGTAAAACTTTATTATTTTTAATATGGGATGATGTCACGCCCGGGAGCTTACTTTTTATTTCATTCTGTAGAATTTCTGCCTTCGGCCCGTTTTCCACCAGTAACAGAACATCCCTGTTTTTTGTTTTCTTGATGGACTTTACATCTACACCAATCTCGCCTGGTTTTACGGTTTCTCTTAGAGTTTTAAGCAGTTCTGCATAAGATTTGTTTGCCATTTTAACTACCACCGGTTCATACCTAGGCTTGGCTCTCTGAGCGTCCAGAAATACATCATCGTTTATGGTACTGGTACGTCTATGTGAAACTGTCGATTGAAACCTGTTTCGTGTATTGTTCTTGACATTTTCATTTCCGTTATACATAACCACTTCTATGCTGGAGTCCGTAAAGAGGTATTCAGCAGTCCTTGTTAAAATTATTCCACTTGGTCCATCTAGTTTGGGAATGGCAATCTTAAGTCTATTGGCTGCGACAGCCATCTGTTTAACTATCTTCATGGCTGTAAATACACTTTGGTCATCGATATCTAAGCATGCCTGGCTGTTGCTGATTGGGTAATATACTTCTTTAGTTTTGTAGGTAAAGTTTCCATCTACATCTGGAAATCCTAGGGAATGCATCATTCTAGCGACCTCACCTTTTTGTTTTCTTTGTCTCATAAGCTCATCTTTACCCCCTAGCTTGTTGATGGTTATCCCGACATCTTTTTGATTCGTCTCCAGGTTTTCGTTGCTGGGTAGGACTATGTCAAATTCGTATGGGGCATCCCGAATATATCCTTGTACGGATTTCACTCTAGGAAATATTCCGCTGGTCCAATCTTCTTCTTTAATACTTTGGAAGTTTTCAAACGTTTCTTCCTGGGTATACGCTATCCTTCTTGCTAGTCTACCTTCCAGTTGCTTGCATTTAGAGCACCTTATACTGTCCAAATCCTCGGGGCGTGCTTGGAGTGTATCTTCCAATTTTTGTTCCATAAATCGTAGTTGCTTCTTCATATTTTTATTTTCATTAACCCACTTTTCTTCCATAGCTAGAATTTTTGTTTCGTGTGCAGCTTCTTCAATCCAGTTCTTTAGTTCTTGGCTTTGTAATTTTTCTACCTGCAGAACCATCTTACTAACTGCCTCTTTAATTTCCTGCTTAGGCTTATACATGTCGTTTAGTACTTTCTCCACTCTTTTCTTTTCTGTCGAATGTTCAGTTTTCTTTCTTTTGGTCTGGTGTTCGACTAGGTTATTATCTTCTGGTTCACTAGTACTTTTCTGAGTATCTTTGGTCTACTTTCTCCCTAATGGTGGGCTCCTTCCAATAGAGTCTTTCCTTGCAAAAGGGTCTTTTATGTTCGTAGTACTTTTACTCATACTCACAGAACGATTTCTTATCGCATCTTCTTTTAAACCAGTATCTTGGATACTCTCAATAGCCTGGTTTGTCACTATTGAAGAGCCGCAGTAGCTAGCTGACGGTCCAGTGAGGCCTGCTCCAACACCTACATCCTGGACCGGTACTGGGGATCCGACTCCCTGCACCGTAAAAATGAAATCTTCTTTCGAACCCAGTTCATTGTCTACTTTAGGGCTAATCAAGTGACGTAATCGCCCATGGTACGTCACTGGTTTTTCTGTCGGGGTTT